>JAHWFO010009984.1:871959-893547 GCA_023313115.1 Rhysida immarginata
AAAAAAAAAAAAAAAAAAAAAAAAAAAAAAAAAAAAACAAGTCTAAAGATGATATAAAATTCAAAAGATAATATAAAATTTAAAATTTAGCTCCGTATATAAAACTTTGTTAAATATTATAATTTTACCAAGTATTTAATTTAAAATACAAAAATAAAGTGATTTAAAATTCCCCAATAGTGTTTAAATCATGTCTTATAATCTCTATGTTTTCCTCAAAAATTCATTTTTTTAACTTTTTATTTTGCAACATTCTATTATTACAATTTTTTATTGTTAAAGGGATTAGATTATAATATCGTAATAACATATAATCTATTTGTCTTTGTATTGAAGTATATTTAATTAGAGGTAATTCCCTTATGTTATTTTTTTATGTTCTCGTATTATATGGATTGTTTTTCAAAGATTCCATATTTATTTCCTTCAGTGCATATTTACATATTCTTAAAATATGCAATTGGTAATAGTTTTACGGACAATTTTTTCATTTTTCAAAAGATATTTTATCATATACTGTTGTAATATAATTGGTTTCAATGTTTTGAAAGTCGCGCCCCAAATTGGTAAACAATATTGCAGAACAGATTGAAATAATGCTTCAAAAATTTGCTTCAATAAAGCCCCCCCCCCCCCCTACTTATCGTTTTAAGCATACGCAAAGAGACCGATATTACTCGTAGCTTATTTAAATTATGAGTTATATGACTTATGATCCAAAATAAGTTCTAAATATCAAAAGCGTCAGCCTTTTGTATTTGTTCACTTCATTTAACTCTTCTACATTATTTTTCATATTTATACTACCAGTGTTTCGTTTCATATTACATCCAAAAATTTCATTTACATAGTTCCATTTCTTTTTAAAAGAAATTGCTGATTCAATGCAGATAATGTAATATTTATATTGACGTTTTCTAATATGAATTACAACTTCGTTTCTGATTTTTTTTAATTTTTCTTTTAATTCTTCATTACTGAATTGTTGTAATAATTTTTCCCGCATCTTTCTCTTTCTTTTTTTTTTATCAATTTAATTACTCCATTTGTTATCCAGGGTTAAGTTTTCCATACCTATCTTTTACTACACTTTTTCAGTTCTATATATTATTCCTTCTTGGATTTTAGAATGAAAATATTCATGCTTTTCATTTAAATCTTTTACTTGTTTCACATATTCCAATCCGTACTTTGAATGAATTGCTGAAACATATGAAATTCATTTTTCCTATTTTCTATCAGAAGGAATATATTTTTTCTATTTTTTCATCAATTATTTTCGTGTATGTGTTACTACATCCATAAATACAATAATTTGTACGACCAATTCTTGTCCATGATTTTTTCAAGTTAAACTGCAGCACACTTTCTCCAGTGAAAGCACGTTCCTTATCATTTAAGTTTTTTCTAACGATCGCCACCAGACCGCGCCGCCGTCAACGTTCTCGGTCCCTATAAATAGCTTGCACGTGCTCGCCTGAACAAACGCTTAAAAGCTCATTTTTAAAAATCATATTAAAAGTAAAATAATCTTAAGACTATAATCTCAAGACAGTTGTGCCTATTATATTAATAATATATTATTCATTAGTTCCAGTAATAGATTTATAAAAATTCAAAAATCACGATATAACTGTTAACGTTATATTAATAATTATTAATATAACTTATTAGGTCTATTTGAATCAGCATGAGTTTGAGTAAAAGGCAGCTAAATAAAAAAATTAATAATCAAGTAGAATTATCATTTAATATTATCGATGATGCTAGTTTAAGTATGCAGGATGATGAATTCAAAGATGTTTTTAATACTGATGATGACAATGGATTCAGTGATACAAATGGAGTAGATGATTTTGATACATTTCCTAGTAGTACATGTGAAGATTCTGTGTCAGAAAATTTAAATAATATCTCGAATGAATTGACTCTTGATGAAACACATTATGATGAATTTTTAGAAATAAAAGGAAATGGTTTTAAAACTAGCTTAATATCATGGGCATTAAAACATAATATTTCACATAATGCTTTGAATGAACTTCTTGCCATTCTTAAAGAACATCCTTGCCACAGTGATTTACCTAAAGACTCTCGCACTTTACTACATACTCCTAGGCACACCAATCTCATTGATGTCTCTCCAGGAAAATATTGTCATTTTTCACTTGTAAAAGGTATTCAAGACACGTTTCTGGGATTTAAAGAGAGCATTGATTCTTCATTAAATGATATTAGGCTTTTTATTAATATTGATGGCTTACCGATATCAAAGAGTTCTAACAATCAATTATGGCCAATTTTAGGTTATATTTCAACTATCCCTGATTCAAATCCTTTTTTGATTGGTTGTTATCAAGGAAATAGCAAACCTTCATCAGTGAATGAATTTTTAAAATCATTTGTGAACGAATCTTTGGAAGTTCTAGAAAATGGAATCAATTTTGATAATAAAAGAATTGGTGTACATTTTGGTGGATTTATTTGTGATGCTCCTGCAAGAGCGTTTATTTTATGTACAAAAGGGCATAATGCATATTTTGGATGTTCGAAATGTCAACAGGAAGGTGAATACATAAATAACAGGATGGCCTTTCCGGAAAATTCTGCTGTTTTAAGAACAGATAAAGATTTCTTAGAACAGACTCAAAAAGATCATCACACAGGTGTTTCACCTTTAACTGTATTACCTGTAGGCTTAGTAAGTCAAGTACCATATGAATACATGCATCTTGTTTGCCTTGGAGTGATGAGAAAACTTTTAATTTTATGGTTAAGAGGAAATTTATTATTCAGATTGAATTCTTCTAAGGTCGCAGAAATTTCAAATAAATTAGAAGCTTTAAAAACTTACATGAGCTGTGATTTTGTAAGAAAGCCTCGTGCCTTGAAAGAAATAGACCGTTGGAAAGCCACAGAATTTAGACAATTTCTCTTGTACACAGGGCCAGTAGTATTAAAAAATATCTTAAATACCAAATTTTATAATAATTTTATGTCTTTGCATGTTGCAATATCCATACTGGTAAATCCACAATTATGTTTCATTTATAATGAATATGCATCATCTTTATTAAACCATTTTGTTTCAACTTTTGAAATATTATATGGAACTGAGTATATTTCCTATAATGTCCATGGGCTTATTCATTTGGCAGCTGATGTAAAACAGTTTGGAGCTTTAGATGTGTTCAGTTCCTTCAGGTTTGAAAATTATTTACAAAATATTAAAAAAAAATTGAGAAAATCTGAGAAAGCACTGGCACAACTTTATTGCAGATTAAATGAAAATACATGTATTACGCAAACTAAATTTAATCATAAAAAATATCCCATGTGTGAAATAAGGCACAATAATGGCCCACTTGTACAAAATTGTGCAGATCCTCAGTATAAACAAATCATTTTTGAAAAATACCTACTAAAAACTTCATCAGGAAATAACTGTTGCTTGCTTAATGACAACACAATTGTAGTAATTGAAAATATAGCCACAAGGAAAAATGAAATTGTTATTATAGGAAGACGGTTTTTACAAACGGATCATTTTTTTAAAATTCCATGCAATTCAGAATTGATAAATGTATTCATGGTTTCAACATTATCAGAAATATTTTGCTGGCCAATTGACATGATTCAGAAGAAATGTCTACTTTTACCATCACTGAATAATAAAGAAACTTCAGTTATATATCCATTATTGCACACACACAAATCATTACAATAGACAACTAATCTTTCATATTCACTTATATTTTAATTATACTTTTTATGCATAATAAATCTTTGTTTCTTTGCTTAATAATATTAGTGTTCAAATATAATAAGAGTATTAATTTTGAAGGTGTTAGATCTTCACTAGAAATAAACTACCGATACATTTAATTTTCATCCTTTTCTAATACATATCTGACAAAATTATTCATTTCTTAATATTAGTATCTTAAGTTATCTTAACGGTATTGATTAGTCATTTAGTTAACTTTTTAAGATTACAGAAATGAATATAAAATCTTGTTTGTTTTTAGTATATACGTATAAATTGTGATGCTAATAAAATTATAAAATGTCATCTTTATGAAAAGATAATGTATAAATGGAACTATGTAGTTCAAATTATAGACAATATTTCATAATTCAATTTATCAATTAATATTCAAATTAGTATCAGTTAAGCTTCTATTACTGTTAAAATTTTCTCAAACAAAAGAGCATGTCTGTGTGTGAATATTGTGTGGTGCACTTCATTGAGTCTGACGATGTGGAGGTAGCTCCGTCAAATTGGATTGAGGAAAAAATTTGCTACTGGCCACCATACAAACTCCAGAAAATCATCAAAGCTGTGAAGCAGGGAGAAACTCCTGATAAAAAAACTTGGGACAAATTTCAGATCAGGGTTCTACATAAATGCAGTAAGTCAAATGTGAATTTTTTTTATCATAATGAGTTATAAATTTCAGTAGTTTTCAACTCTACATGAAAATATGTTTTGTGTTATTGCTGCAGAAGAATATTCGACTGCAAGAAATAAATTAAAAAAAGCAGAAGATACTTCTGATTTGAATACAGAGCTGGAAGAGCATATAGGTAAAGGGAAGAGGAAGCATCAACCTTCTTATAGAAGATTATACCATGTTTCAAGCAGCGAGGAAGAGTCAGATAATGAGCAATGGGACGAAATTCCACCTTTACCACCTGTGCCTAATCGATCCCTATCAATTCGGTATTTTTTTATATGTTATAACTTACAAAACAAGTTATTTTGTTAAGGGAGAATTGATGATCAGTCATTCAATTAAAGCATTATATATAGCAAAAAGGTGAAGAAATTATTGAAAGCAAATCCTTAATATGCATGTTAATTTTAATTTTGTATATACAGGAAAAGATTTTCTAGAATATTAAAACTCAGTTGAAAGAATAAATCAAAATTATTTATGTTTAAATTAATTTCAGATCACCATCACCTTCAGCAAGTTCTGTAAGAACGAACGATAGAAATCGGCAACCATCAAATGGCGAATCCATTTTAGCAAACAAAATTGCTAATAAAGACGGTGGTGAAAAAGGTGAAATTAAAAAAAAACGTAATTACTAATACAATATAAGAAAAAATGATATCAAAATGTATAATTTTATCAAATTCCTAGAGTTTCAATACCAAGTACTACGAGCTTTAAATGTCATTAAAGCTCGGCAAGAGCAGCAAACGCAGGTTTTAGATACAATTCTGGAGCATCTGGTCACTCGTCATAAACATAACGCAGAAGGAACTGAGGAAATAAGCTTTCCTTCAGAATTACTGCCTCTGAGGACTGAAAGTGATCTTGAGGAGATGGAGAAGTTATTAGAAAATCCTCCTTTCAAGAAAAAATTTGTGAGAATAAATGATGTGAAATCCTAAAAACTGTTAATACTAAAATTACGCTGAAATATAGTTTTATCTGTATGGAATTTAAGTAGTGAATTAAAATATTGTAAAACTGTATAATAAATATTCAAAAATACATTTCACTGTAGGAAAAAAATATTTCTTAAACTTTTATTTATAGGCTATCAAACTTTCATCAATCGGAGGGAATAACCTGGCTGAGGTCTGTCGAAGAATTTTACAACGGACGATAACAGACCAACTGGCAGAAAACTTTAGCTGGTTTGGAACTAAAGGGAAAAGAATTTTCTCAAATTTAAATTTAGCAGATGTCATTCAGGGTAATAGAAAATAATTATGAACTGAACTAATTTTATTTTTTCTACTGCTACAATTTATATTATTATAAATATTTTTTCATATATTATTGCAAATTGTTTAAAAATTTTTTGCAGATTAATACCTAAACAAGTTAATTGATTATTTGTTTTAAAATCATTTCACGTTCTTAGAAATTAGTTACATTAAAATATCACTGAAATAATTTTAATTTTTTGTTGTAGAAGCTGTCAGACTGAATGACAGAATAAAAATTGCCACTGACAGGGATATACAGACAGCTATAATGGGATGGTTACGCCATGCTAAAGAAAGAAGCAAACACCAAAAAAAGAAAGTAAGATGTTCGATTCTAAGGTTCTTTTGCTCTTTTAAGGCACTGTAAAGGTCATTTGAAATAAAGGTTTTTAAGTTTTTATATATTGAACAATACACATTTAAATGTATTAAAGAATTTGTAAATGGAAAAAGAAAATAAAAAACAACTAATAATAGTAGCTTCTTTAATAAATTTAATGTTCATTGTATATATTTTAAATTTAAATATTTAAATAGTAATGTAACAATGACAGGAATGTCCCACCAGATAAACTGGGTGGGAATAACCCTACGTTATCCACCAACAGGCCAAAAGCCCAAAAACTGGGTTAATGAAACTCCAGATATGTGAAATTACAATAATGTAATGTGTACAAAAGTGTCAACTTGTGTAAATAGGTGTATAGAATGATTAAGTTAAGAATAAAATAAAACTCTTTTTCCACAACGAAACAGGAATTGAACAAAAAGAAAAAGACCGAAAATAAAATGAAAAAATACAACCTGAGTCTGTAAGCGCTTTTCGAAAGCTTTGCTTTCATCATTCAGCAGCCAAGGAGCCCCTCGAGAGAACTTGAGAGAACTGACTTGGAATAGAACATGCTGAGTATTTATAACGAACTGAAGCCAATCAAGACAAAAAGATCCAACTGAAATTTATTCATTGGGTAAGTGCGTCGCCCATTTGATCAATGGTGAATCGCTAATAGGGCCCCTATCTAAGTTGAGTAACAATTTTTTATCTGTTTTTTGAATGGCTAAGCTTTCGAAGGCGTCCAGCAGGTGTTTCTTGTTTATTGACTCAATAAGTTTAACATTGTTTAATAAGAATTCATGCCCGGTATCTAGAGAGTGTTTGGCTATGGATGACTGGTTCCCTCTACCATATCTTGTGTGTCTCATGTGTTCTTCGAATCTTATTTCAATATTACGGAAAGTCTGTCCTCTGTAAATCATGGGGCATTGGGAACATCTGGCTTCGTATATTCCTGATTTCTGTAGTGGTGGAATCTGGTCCTTTGGATTAGGTAGTAAATGCCTGGTCTGGTTTGGATTGCTAAAAGATAACGAAATATTAAAAGATTTGAAAACAGAATTGAGACCTTTGATTAATGATTTATTGTAAGGTAAGGATATGACTCTCCCTTTATTTTTAGTCCGGTTGAGGGTAGTGATTTCGTCCATGAACTTCTTTAACTTCCTCTTCCTGACCAAATCGGTGATGGTACGTGTGCTATAGCCATTTTTAACTGCAATATTCTGGATCAAGGAAATTTCTTTTTTGAATGAGGATTGAGCTAGTGGTAGATTAATAGCTCTGTCAATCATCGAAATGAAGGTGGACATTTTTTGATTCCAAGGGTGGCTGGAATCGCTAGGTATATAATTCAAACCGTTCGTAGGCTTTCGGTATACCTCAAATGACAGTGAATCATGGTTTCTGATAACCAGGATGTCAAGAAACTGCAACCTTTGATTATTTTCCAACTCAAAAGTGAATTGAACGGACGGAAAATAACTGTTAATATGTTGTACAAAAGTGTTGACATCGCAAGCATTGGTGTCAAAAATTGTGAAGACATCGTCCACGTATCTGAACCAACAATCGGGAAAATAAAAACCGGAATTCTTCAGGATATCCTCGAAACTTTTCAGAAATATTTCAGCCAAAATAGGGCTAAGGCAAGAGCCCATCGGTGTACCGCCCACCATTTTGTATACTTTCCCATTATATTTAAAAATATTATTATTGGTACATAACCTTGTTAGACTTAAACATTCGTTGCGTATGTTTTCAGGAACTTTGTTCAGGAACAACATACAGAGAACTGAATGATGTTCTCTCAAGTTCTCTCGAGGGGCTCCTTGGCTGCTGATTGATGAAAGCAAAGCTTTCGAAAAGCGCTTACAGACTCAGGTTGTATTTTTTCATTTTATTTTCGGTCTTTTTCTTTTTATGTTTGTTCAATTCCTGTTTCGTTGTGGAAAAAGAGTTTTATTTTATTCTTAAGTTAATCAAATATAAAGATATCCAATTAACATCCTATTATTAGCCAGCTTTTCTTTCAGGATTTACTTTGTATGTCCTATGGATATCCTAATAACATCCTATTGCAATTCTATTCATCTTTTGGATATCCTTTAGACCTCCATAGGATGTCCTTAGGCAATCCAGCAAGGACATCTTTTGGACGTCTATAGGCGGGCCATTAGGACGTCCAAGGGATGTCTCTTGAAGTTCCATGGGACGCTAGTCGGACATCCTACACGTCCGAGCAAAGACGTCTATAGTACATCCTATGGATGTTTTTGTGCTGTGTGGGATAGGTGTTGCATTTTTTTTTTAATTCCTCATCTACTTCGATTTCTCCTAGTCTTCGATCCCTGCTCTACTTCGATTGCTGTTCTACTTAGATTCCTCTAGTAATACCAGGAGGTAAATAAACTTGAATAAATATTGTGTATAACTTAATACCGACATACAACATGTAATCTGCAATATACAGGGTGATCACAAAAGAATTTCACACTTTTAAAAATTTATTACATCAAAGCTATTCAGAATATAGACACACCACATACGGATTCTTAAAGAAAAACTCTTGAAGTTTATTGTGACACAGTTAAATATGTTCAATATTCCCCCCCCCCCCCCCCCCCCGTAGTCGACTTCGTCCCAAACCCGCATTATCATGTCTCCATCAATCCCACGTATCGCTATCGTAATGCGTTTTTTCAGCTCGTCTAGGTCTCGGGGAAGGGGTAGGGTGAAGACCTTGTCCTTTACACACCCCCATAAAAAGTTTCTTTAGTTGTTATACAATTAACCCATATCAGTCTTATTATCAGCTATATTATCAGTGATTATTATTCGTCGTAAAGTACATTTCATCAGTGAACGTGCTAAGTAAAATAATATGGTTTTAATACGTTCTATCGGAGGTGAAAAGAAGATGGTTAGGATTCAATCTATCTAATGTGGTTACTATCCGTGGAAAAGTAAGGGAAAGAAACTGCAGGCTGAAATTTAGGTAAATTCTTTTAATAAATTAAAGAGGACAAAATATGACGGGTTGGACCAAGCTACTGTGTCGCCCCGTATCAACGTAACAAACAAAAGAAAAATCATCCAAATCGGACCAACCAATCACCCGCAATCACGCGGTGACTGTTTGTACCTTACAAACAGTCACACTGCACAAGGAAAACTGAATGTTGATATTTCCGCCATGTAAAGCATGCAAATCAAAAAATTAGCATAAATCACCATACTCGCAATCACTTTCATGCGGAAAAGCAAATAAAACGCATGTTTCAGCACACAGAAGACAGAACAATTCCAGGATGGCAAGCCACAATGTTCCGGAAATGGTCAACATGATCTTCCGATTGTGGGTGATTGGTTGGTCCGATTGGATGATTTTTTTTTTGTTTTCTTTGTTTTTTTATGCTGAACAAGTTTGCAATTGGGTTTTTTTCTATCCCTTACGGTTTGAGAGATAAATTTTGAATGTGTCCTAATTTGCATATTTGGGATGATGAAAAGTGCACCATGGGATAGGCCACTCACAACTTCCTATTCATTGGATTCATCAAAATTGACATATCTGCTTCGGTTCAAAAATAAAAGGGGGGGGGACAGACTTATGGACCACCCTGTACATGTATAAACAGCGCTTTTATAATGTGCCAATCCATGGGCCTCTTGTATGACAATAGTATATATTAAATACAGCGTCATTGTATAAGATATAAAACTTTGGTACGTATATACAGGGTGTTTCAAAATTATGTACAATAAATTTAGTGACATATTCTTCAGGTCAAAAGAAGACGAAAATGTTCTATAGCACTTTGTCTGGAAACGATTTGTTTGCGAGTAATCCAATACCATACAGTTGGGAAGCACGGTAGTTAGCGGACGATATTTTAGCAGTTCCAGCGTTTCGACCCAACACTAGCTTGAGTAGTTTGTTCCATTTAAACCTACTTTAGGATTGTTCCATTAGTTGTGTACGGTTGTTTCCATTACTGTAGTTTCACTACTGTACACATCCACTAAGAATATCAATTTCAGAACGTTTGCGTGCTTTGACATACGCATTACGATTTACGTAAAAAAAAAAGTCATGTACACGTATTCCAGTGCAGAATACACTGACATGCACCTAATGTATGGTCTTGCGGACGGACATGCTGTGGAAGCAAGAAGACTCTACCAAGAACGCTTTCCGAATAGACGTTTGCCAAATAACCGAACATTTGTATCTGTCGACAGACATTTGAGGGAGCGTGGTTCCTTTGGCCGTCAAACAGGACAAGGGCGGCCTGTAGCACATTCTCCGGATGAGGAGGATGTGATAATTGACATCACACATGATGAACCACAGACAAGCACCCGTCATGTGAAAACGATCGTCTACAGCACAGAAGTTCCTAACATTATGGATCTGCGACAACGAATTGAAAATGCATGCCAAACCGTTCGTAATGCTGGCGGTCGCTCATGCAACTAGCCGAAGCGTGCGTGCGAGCTGGTGGCGGGCACTTTGAACAATTCCTGTAATTTGGAGCCACGGGTTTAATTGGCTGTATCGCGTAAATAAATCGTTTCCAGACAAAGTGCTATAGAACATTTTCGTCTTCTTTTGGCCTGAAGAATATGTCACTAAATTTATTGTACATAATTTTGAAACACCCTGTATACTTTACCGAAGTAATTTCAATCGTAAAAAAACTTAACTTTAATTTCATTTTCTGTAATTATCCCCTTCATTTTCTGTATCGAAAAAAATTGCTGGTCCCTTAGGTTTAGTTATATAGAGTTTTCACTGTGTTTGCATCCCCCCGCTCCCTGCCCCCTAGCCCTTCCTTGGCCATGCACAGGAAAACAATTGCAAAATAGGAAAATTTGTATAGACAAGTTACTTTGTAGTTAATGTAAATTTTCGCGTAGTAGCGCCACCAGTCCAAGTTATGGAGAAAGATTTCTTTCAGTATTTATTCCATTAACGAAGTGATATGAGCAGTCTTTTATCTGGAAATTATTATAAATTTTCTGATGTACTTATTCAGCATGTTATAAAGATTTTGGTCGTTTAATTTTCAAAAAGACGTGAAGTGTACTTAAAAGTCAGTCCAAGCAAAAAAAAGGCCCAGGAAACAAACTTACTGATGAGATCTTCTTAAGAGCACATAAGAACTTCATGTTCTTTTGAACTTCTAAGTTTCTTTCTATTTATATGAAACATTGAAGTTCGATCAAATTTTATATACTTCGTGTTATAGAAAACAATCGAACTTCAATGTGTTATAGTTCAACGTGTTATAGAAATTTGTGTTATAGTTAGGAGAAAACAATCGAACTTCTATTTGTGTTATAGAAAGTGAGTTATTAACTTGTTGATCTCAGTGGTGCCATTTTTATTTCTGTTCATATCTCAGTTATCGTTCAAATTCGGACCCATGTTCATATAAATCAATGTTTCTTTCTATTTAGATTCTCTACTAAAAGTATCGTATTTAATAAAAACCACGAGTCATGCAATTTCAACCACATAAAAAGTATAACACATTTTTTTGGTCTTAATTCTTTAATAAACATCAAAATATATGTAAGAGCTAATGTTTCCCACTAGCGAAACTTTATATATACAGGGTGTTGTTAAAGTTCTTGAAATTTAACAACACCCTGTTAGGGGTGAAGGAATATGCGATTCTAAGCAAAAAAAGTTCATATGAACATGGGTATGAATTTAAGCGATGACTGGGATATGAATAGAAATAAAAACGCCGCCAATAAGATCAACAAGTTAATAACTCACTTTCTACAACATCTAAGATGATGAAATTTGGGAAGATAATAGGGTACATAAAATTGTGTATACCTTTAAAATTTGATCGAATCCCAACGAGTAGTTTCGAGTTACGTAGTCAAGTTGAATTCGTTCAAATTTTAACGGTATACATAGTTTTATGTACCCTATTATTTCTTCATTCTCCTAGGTGTTATAGAAAGTGAGTTATTAACTTGTTGATCTCAGTGGCGTCATTTTTATTTCTGTTCATATCTCAGTTATCGTTCAAATTCGGACCCATGTTCATATAAACGTTTTTGCTTAGAATCGCATACTCCATCACCCCTAACATCAAGTGATTATACACCGATTACGATTTTGACATTTCCAGCTAAAATTTTGGAGACGTTTATTGCTACTCACCGGTCGTCGTTTATCGATCCGTATTTGCTTCACGAGCAACATGGTTTCCGAAAGAACAGAACAACGTCCACTAATCTTGCTGATTTTCTGCACTGCCTGGTCTCTAATGTTGATCATAGGAATCAAGTCTATTATACTTTGACTTCAGCAAGGCTTTCGGCAGTGTTAACATCAAATTGCTTTTATGTAAGCTTGGTAAGGTTGGACTGTCTGAGAATCTTCTCAGTTGGTTCACCTCTTTGCTAACAGGTCGAAGCTTTGTGGTTAAGATCTTGAATGCAGTTAGTCAAGTTGGTAGAATTAGAAGCGGAGTCCCACAGGGGTCTCCTTTTGACCCGGTTCTTTTTAGTGTGTTTGTAGTTGATATTATAGAGTATATCGGAGAAAGACAGGTAAATCCCTTACTTTATGCTGATGGTCTAAAACTGTTTTCATTTAGCCATAGCTGGAATGACTGTCCTAATCTCTTTCGGGCTTTGTTTAACATATTCAAGGAAGGTTGTTGAC
This sequence comes from Rhysida immarginata, assembly GCA_023313115.1. Lineage (NCBI taxonomy): Eukaryota > Metazoa > Arthropoda > Chilopoda > Scolopendromorpha > Scolopendridae > Rhysida > Rhysida immarginata. The sequence continues at coordinate 884,716 of JAHWFO010009984.1, forward strand.
CTCGAATATGATTATTCTTTAATACAGAATAAAATTCAGCGTTGTAATAAAATTAAGGACCTGGGCGTTATTTTCAATTCGAAGTTAACTTTTTCTGACCATCAGGAATATGTGCTCTCCGAAACCAGCAAACGTTTAGGTATCTTAAAGCGTTTAACGAACTTTTATACTAAGATCAAGACTTTCATCTTTCTATTTAAAATGATTATTTTACCGGAAATCTTATACGCTGTCTGGAGTTGGTTTTCCGGGAATACCCACTTATTAAAGTATCTGAGAGTTAGGCTTTGTAATTTTGGTTTATTTATCGCTCGCACTTTTCGTTTCTCTGATACAACAACACCGGCACCCATATTTGATCTTTCGCAAGCAAGCAATAAGGCGCCGCTTAAAACACTGAGAAAGCTAATTCATGGGCAGCTTATCTCTCCGTGTATTCTAGAACTTACCGGTAGAGGCTTTCGAGCTTTGAATAATAATAGAATTCATCATGTTCTGCAGTTCCTCGGAACTTTTAGGACTAAGGTCATTACTCTTGATCCTCCTTTTAAATTAGTTGGTTTATTTAACAATAATTTTAACTCAATAGATATCTTTTGTTGACAATAGCAGGTCTTATTATTTAAAATTATCTTTTTTCTTACTGTTTGTTTAGTTTAGCTAGTCATTTTTATTCTGTTACTCCTTCACCCTTTCTAGGCTTACTCAGTTGTGTTTTCTTATGGTTTTGATTTTTGCTTTTCTTCTTTTTCTGAAGGGTATTGTTTTGTTATTTTCATTGATGTTGAATATATTTTCTTTTATTTTTTCTTTTATTTGTATTTGTTGTCCATACTAATTATATGTCTGTTGTCTAATTTTACTGTCCTGTTTGACTCGGCTTTCTTTTACTCATAGCTTTTTCGTTTATTTTATTCTGTTATTTTATATGTACTTTTCATTAACTCTATATTGGGCTTCGGCCTGTTGGGGGCAACACCGGGCTTTTCCCTCCGGAGTATCTGGTGAGATTCCCCCCATTTTGTTACATTATTATTATTATTATTGATTGGGGAAGCCAAACTCGGATCAAGCCCGAAAGCCAATCCCAGAGGCGGACCCAAGAGAGGGCCAAGCCCAAGGGACTCAAATGCAAGGGAAGGAAATTTATTATTTTATTTATTTATTTATTTATTTATTTATTTATTGGAGCCATAAAACACAACTTCTGTGAAGTTAAGCAACATCAGACACGGCTGGTCACTGGATGGGCGACCATCAGTGACAGACAATTTTCACCCCTTCCCCTCGGCTGCTGCGACCATCATACAGCAGTCGTTAATCCAGGTCCATCCAGTGATAAATAAATAAATAAATAAATAAATAAATAAAATTTTAATCTAAAGGGTGATAGAGGTCATCCATATGGCGGTGACCGACGAGGTAGGTTCCTGGATGGGGAACAGAGATACAGAATATGATGATTTATAATGCACGTTTTGGAGAAGGGAGAGGAATGGTGAGGTGCAGTAGTTGGTTTGGCAGGGGTGTCAAGAGGGAGTTCTTTTAACAGGCGATGAAAATATTGATGTTTGGTGACGAATGGAGATCTGGGGGTTACATCTAATAAAGGTGATTAGAAGGAATTTCTGGGTCGGGTGTTATAGAGCGGTGTTGTATTGGTTGTAAATACGGGTTGGGGGACGGAGGTAAAAGGTATTGAGAGATATTAGGAGATATTTTGAATATCTTATACAGGGTGTTTTAAAATTATGTACAATAAATTTAGTGACATATTCTTCAGGTCAAAAGAAGACGAAAATGTTCTATAGCACTTTGTCTGGAAACTATTTATTTATGCGATACAGCCAACTAAACCCGTGTCTCCGATTGTCGATTGTCCAACTAAACCCGTGGCTCCAAATTATAGAATTGTTCAAAGTGCCCGCCACCAGCTCGCACGCACGCTTCGGCTCGTTGCATGAGCGACCGTCTGATGTCATGGAAGAGTTCGTCGCTAGCATTACGAACGGTTTGGCATGCATTTCCAATTCGTTGTCGCAGATCCATAATGTTAGGAACTTCTGTGCTGTAGACGATCGTATTCACATGACCCCACAGAAAAAAGTCCAAGGGATTAAGGTCGGGTGATCTTGCAGGCCAGGCTACTGGTCCACCTCGACCTATCCACCGATTCGTGTATGCAGCATTAAGGTGTGCTCGCACAACATGGCTGAAATGTGCTGGAGCGCCATCATGCATGAACCACATGTTAGATCTTATCAAAAGAGGAACATCTTCCAGAATTTACGATTCCTGTCCGGGTGAAGGTTGCTTCGTCCGTGAAAAGTATCTGGCTGAGACAACTAGGGTCTGCAGCATGACGACGTTGTATCCATTGGCAAAATCGTTGTCGGTGTGGATAGTCCGTTGGGTTCAGTGCCTGAACCAGTTGCAGGTGGTATGGATGCAAAAGCTGACGATGAAGAATGCGCCAAACAGATGAGTGCGGAATGTGTACCATGGAAGAAATACGACGGGTGCTTGTCTGTGATTCATCATGTATAATGTCAATTATCACATCCTCCTCATCCGGAGAATGTGCTACAGGCCGCCCTTGTCCTGTTTGACGGCCAAAGGAACCACGCTCCCTCAAATGTCTGTCGATAGATACAAATGTTCGGTTACTTGGCAAACATCTATTCTGAAAGCGTTCTTGGTAGAGTCTTCTTGCTTCCACAGAATTTCCGTCCGCAAGACCATACATTAGGTGCATGTCAGTGTACATGATTTTTTTTTACGTAACTCGTAATGCGTATGTCAAAGCACGCAAACGTTCTGAAATTGATATTCCTAATGGATGTACAGTAGTGAAACTACAGTAATGGAAACAACCGTACACAACTAATGGAACAACCCTAAAGTAGGTTTAAATGGAACAAACCACTCAACCTAGTGTTGGGTCGAAACGCTGGAACTGCTAAAATATCGTCCACTAACTACCGTGCTTTCCTACTGTATGATATTGGATTACTCGAAAACAAATCGTTCCAGACAAAGTGCTATAGAACATTTTCGTCTTCTTTTGACCTGAAGAATATGTCACTAAATTTATTGTACATAATTTTGAAACACCGTGTATACTTTAAATAATTCGATAGTTCTTATTGAATTTATTATAGTTGATTATTGTTATTTTACTGATTTTATTTTGTTTATTATTTAATTATTTTTTTCTTATTTTATTCTATTTATTTTATTTTAATTAAACTTAATTATACAAGAATAACGTCACGCCATAATCCTGCTAGGAGGACAGAGAGATCGAATGACGCAAACTAGTGTTTTTGAACTTCGATCATTGACTTCGTCGATGTTTTTCAACATCTATGATCGAGGTTTTTTTACAAGACATCAGCCTAGAATGGCTGGACACCCTGATTTGTCCTCCTATCTCGCGACAACTGGACACACACACACACTCCTTTAAAAATTTGGCAATCAAATAATTTATAATTTAATAATAATTTTATTAATATTATTTATTTTATTTATTTATTTATTTATTTATTTCGAGAATGATACAGAGCATAAAAGCGGTAATTTTCATTTATGCAATCTTGCTAAAAAAAATAATAAAGAACTTCAGTTCCTGCAGAAAGGTTGTTTTCTAAAGTTGGAAATGATATAAATAAGAAGAGATGTAGTTTAAAACCTAAGCATCTTGAAAAATTGCTAATACTAAGTTTATTGCCTTTGGAAGAATTGTCAAAAATTTATGAGAGGTAATTAATTTTAAATAGTGAAAAAAAAAAAATGAGAAGTTTTGAACGAGTGTTTTTAATTTTTGCATTTTGAAGTAAATAAATTTTGAATTGATGTTTTTACTTGTGCACTTTAATTTTTATTAATTTATTTATGTAATATAAATAATTATTTAATATCTCTTATAAATTCTAAAAACATCGTAAACATCTGGATAACATCTGTATGTTTCATCAATCGCAAGGCACTAACGCAAACATTCTCTTCTCTTTTTTATAGATTCGTCATTTATTCAAGCTCTCAAACCGTGCAATATTAAATACCCCTGTACCTTAACCTCCCCCGCTTTCAGCATAATCTTACAACGGTTTATTCGATAGTTCATTCCACATCCCCAAGCATTTTAAAATCATCGGGATTTTTCTTTACTCCACACCCATCACCTCATACACATATTTTAACACACTTTATTCTATTTGCTTTGTGTGTCTGTTTGTTTGGATGGAATTTTGTAATCGATATTAAAATTTCTTCCTATTAACCGATTGACTTGAAAATACATGAATCAATTAAAAAATCCACTAAATAATTGATCAATTACTGGCAATTAATTAATTTTATTTTTACATGAAGACTTTGCCGATAGATGGCATTAAAGTGTGTTTTTAAAATATTTTTTTTTATTAAGATATCTTTTGTAACCAATCCCATTTACTCACACTTATTAAAAATTCACTAAACAATAGACGTAATAGCTTCGTTTTTATAAAAAAGGATGAGGTATTTCCAATTTAGTAATACGCGAAATTTAATTTTAGTTTCGCTGACGCGTTTCGTAATAACTACAAAAAAAAACGAAGTGATTGATGTTAATATTTTGGACTAAGAATAAAGATCAAATTATAAAATACATTTGGGTTTTTTCTGTGGAAAACACAAACAAAAATTAGTCAGATTTCACAATTTTAAATTTGAAGAATTTTGATTGGATAAGAATGCTTTATGATGGAATTTGATAAAAATAAATGTAATCAATAAAAATAAGATAAAATAAAATTAAAATAAAAATAAAAAATTAATAAATATAAAATAACAAATTAAAAGTGATATAAAAACTAAAATAAGTGATATAAAAGTGATATAAAATAACAAATTAAAAGTGTTGTTAAGTTAACAGGGTGTTGTTAAGTTTCATATCAAGAATGTTAAGGGTGATGGAATATGCGATTCTAAGCAAAATTATATGGAGTAGCGGGTTTAAGATGTCAGCTTTGAGTGCAGCGATCCGGAAAACCACCTCTTTAGTGACGGATAACGCGGAAGTGGTTTTCCGGATCGCTGCACTCAAGTGGAAAGTATATACTGCTAGTGTGTCAACATTTCGTTAAGTTTTGTCTTTATTTTCCGTAAGTATTAACGAATCCTGAATTAGTATGAGCTTTGGTATACTAAAATACACATATACCAAAAGTTCATACGTACAAAAAAAAAGTTCATATGTACATGGGTCCGAATTTGAACGATAACTGAGCCAGGGAATAGGGAGAATGGCAAGCGAAGTTCAGCGCTTTTTTTGAAATGGGGCAATAACTAGCGATTCTTGTGTTTGGCCTGGTGAACTAGCAATTCAAAACCAAAACCTTAATAAAGTTTCAGTTTCAGGAAATCAAAGGTAGAAATTCGGCAGTAATTGTTAACATCATTAGCTATTGAAATTCGTCTTCTTCGATTATACTGGGATTAAGAAAAGGCACGAAGAAAGAAACATGGAAGATGGGAGGAAAAGCTATTCACAAGTTCACCACTTGTGTATATTTTTTTCCTCCCACCTTCCATGTTTCTTTCTTCGCGTTCTTTTCTTTATCCAATATAATCGAAGGGGAAAGTGAAAGTAACAGCGGCTTGAATGGGGAGGGAAGAAAAAGGAACAGCCAATTACTTCACCAGTCCAAACGTTCTTCCGCTTTTGCGCTGTTTTTATTTCATAAATGAACTAATTTTTTTATTGCACAATTCTCTTCCCCGTGATCTGTATAACATATATCTCAAGTTTCGTCAAAATCTGATTACCAGAACGGCCGCAATTCCGTAATTTGTCTATTCCGTGGTCTACGGTACAAAAAGTTTTGCGTTCCATTTTAAAGTGGTATCCTTCCAAGATCCAGGTGGTTCACAAGTTGCTTCATGAAGATCCGGAAAAAGGCACTGATTTTGCTTGCCAGTTTCTGGCTAGAATAACCGCAGATGAAACGCATTTCACACTAGACGGAGCAGTGAATGCTCAAAACTGTCGCATCTGGGGCACTGAAAAGCCGATGGTTGTGCACGAAAAGCTTTTGCACTCTGATTACGTGACTGTGTGGTGCGGATTCACTTCACATTTTATTCTTGGCTCCTTTTTCTTTGAAGAGAACACTCCTCAAGGCACTAAAAGATGTTCAATCACTGGTGCTCATTACTGCGAACTTCTGCAGCAGAAAGTCATTCCTGCTTTACAAGAAAGACAATGTTTAGACACTACTGTCTTTATGCAAGTTGGTGCAACACTCCACATTGCACGGCAAGTGAAGAAACTGCTTCATGATCATTTTGGAAATGATCGGGTGATTCCGAGAACTTTTCCAACTGCATGGCCTCCTCGTTCACCGGACTTAAACCCTTGTGACTTCTGGTTGTGGGGATATTTGAAAGATAATGTCTATGCAGGAAGAATACGAATTGTCCCTGAATTGAAAGCAAGCATAACATGCCATATCACTGCGATTCCTCAGGAAACCCTTCGCTCTACTGTGGAACATGCAATAATGCGCTTTGAACATGTCATTGACACAAATAGATGCACATTGAACAAATGCTCTGATTTTATAAATTTCTCTGCTTCTAACTTGTTTTTGTTATTATTCATGCGCCAAATTTTGACGTAGCGGTCAAAATGTAAACTAATTTTTTATTGCAAAATTGCCTTCCCCATGGTCTGTATAACATATATCTCAAGTTTTGTCAAAATCTGATTAACAGAACGGCCGCTAGAAGGGTCTAAATGGTGCCACTTTAATTATAACCACCCTATACCTCATCTTTTTTTATAAAGCAGATGCTACTACGTCTATTATTTTTTGAATTTTTAATAGGTGTGAGTAAATGGGATTGCGTTGAAAATGATTTCTAAAAAAATATATGCTTGTGGGTGTGGATGGGTAGGTGGGTGTAGTTGGAGTAAAGAAAAATCGCGATGATTTTAAGATGGAAAGTGGGGGGGAGATTCATGCAAGGGGTATTTAATATTGCCTGGTTTGAAAGCTTGGATAAATAGCGAACCTACAAGAAGGAGAAGAAGATGTATAAAGCAAAGATTGTGTGTACAGAAAGGAACGTTTGCGTCGTTTGATCTCCCTATCCTCTGAGCAGGATTATGGCGTGATGTTATTCTTGTAGTTATTATTAGATAAAAATATTATAAAGCTATCATAATTTGATTTAATTAAAAATTTTCTTTCTAATGATGTCTTAATTCTAGAATTTACTTAAATTTTAAAACTCAAGAAAATCCCAGCATACAAAATTATACATACAAAATACGTGATTTTAATATAACTAAGAACAATATATATAAAAGATTAAAAAATCCCCTCCCTCAAATACTTGGGCATAACTGACAAAGGAATTGCACGGACATGTACCTCACAGATTCACACCAAACAGAACTATGTTACTCGTCTAAATAATAAAAACGCTCTAATTTGATTCTTTCAAAATAAACCGAGAAAACGAAAAAAATAGAGCACATATAGCAATACAAAGACTCCATTGTTAACGGTGGGTATGTATCTATATTCAATGCCAATTAACTTGTTTTCATTTTATATAAAAATTATAATTTGTTTTAAATTTTGAATTTAGGATAGTGCCAATCAACTTATATAGAAAGCACATGTTTAGCGTTTTCGAGCGAACCCCCTCTCATCATCAGAACGAAGAAGAAAGTGATACAAACAGAATGAAACAACAAAAATAGATAAGGACACATGATAAATCACATGATCATCCAATTGATATCAAAATCACGTGATGCCTTAGCTAGAATGTACTTCGTCTTAATAATAAAATAAGCCTCTTTTATAATTCTTTTTTTTTAATTGATTCTCCCTTCCCTGAATTCGAACTCCCTTCCAATTAATTTTGTGTTGCGTTGTAAAACAATAAATTTTATAAGTAAGAAATCTTCGTGGAGAAAAGTTTTATATAACGCTATCATGCTCTTGAATTTTCCTATATTCATATCCAGTTTTGAATAATTAACTTGGGCGTGGTTACTTGAGATTACATTGCAATGAATAATAAAGTTGCCAGGAGGTTAAATACGACAGGAATCAAGCTAAGGTTAAAAAATGTGTATAAAATGAGATCAGTAATAAATGTCTGTATATTGCTCCACTACGGTCTAGCGTGCTCTATTATGATCGCTCTTGACCCTGACCTACGCTTTCACTGACAGAAGAATGAGAACTCGGTAGTTTCGAAAAAAGTGGGTCGGCTAGAAACTTACTCCAAGAATACGGTCAGCCACCCGTTTTTTACACGCTAAAGGTGAAAATCCAGCTAAAATCCATCAACAAATATCCGGATGTAAGTAAAGGTTATATTTGTAAAAATCAGGTTTATAACTGAATTGAAATTTTTAAAAATGGCTTTAGAAATGTTCATCAACAATGCACGAATGATTGCAAGGACATGATAGATCCTTTTATGTCTGCAGTTATTAAGGCGTTATGCAGTTATTAGATTATATCCTTTTATTCTTCTGGAATCCGGCACTAAGAGCTAAGACAGAGAGAAGGCTTGTCATTTAAGTAAAGACACGTTATGGTCTCCCTTGGTGGTCAAAATCGGCCAAAATTGGTTCAATAATACGTGACAAAAGTGCATTGTAATATATCGAGCAGTTTGCAATGTCATGAATGAATATAACGAGAAATTAAAGAGAGTCGAAATTGTTTCAATGGTACGTAATACCTCAAATAACTCAAACGAATTGTCAAGCTGTCAGGTGATTTCTCGAGGAGAAGAGCGTCAGATGACGTCGGGGGA
>JAHWFO010009984.1:893557-974054 GCA_023313115.1 Rhysida immarginata
TCACAATTTAGTGTTGTTTTGCATTCCCACCTAATTCACACGTGATACAAGCCTATTTTTATCTATAAATGACGCTAGTTGACACTTACAGCGCCCGAGACACTTCAACCTAGAACTCGTCCTCTCATTTCACTCTCTAAATTGACACGACGAACCGTTAGCAACAATTGTGGAATGCTCAATTGCCAATGAAAGTTAAAATACGTTCATTATAGCAAGTGCATGCAAGGTCAAAGAGTTAAGTAAATTCAGTCACCAGTGGAATGGTTTACAGCATCTATAGAATGGCGTTACCAAGTTTTGTGCTGATCGGATGTGTGGAAGGTCCCATACTGAAAATTCCTTAATTTTTGGACACCAGTGTACTAAAGCATAACGGTCCTAAACGAGTAAATAATAATAATAATAATAATAATAATAATAATAATAATAAGCTATAAAATTATAGATTAAAAGATTGGAAAACAGGTGCCGAAGTAAGTCCCATTTTTTTCCGGAGTTACTGGAGTTGTTGCAAAATCCATTAAGCTATCAGAGAAGGTATCGTCCAATAGAGATATTAAAAGGCATTTCAAATGAAAGTGATTCAAAGGGCACTGAGACAGATTAATTGAAAGTATTAATATTTGCCTTTGTTTATATGAAAGAAGAACATCTTATAGTCACTATTATAGACGCGCAGTCCTTAAAAAAACCCAACCTGCCACAATACAGGAATCTCACTGGGGTTTCAATCGGCTAATACCGTCCGCATAAAGTCTGTTTTCTGCTGCTCTCTGGAAAATGCCCGAACAGCGTCCTTAACCTCCTCATCATTGGCGAATCGTCGACCTTTCAGTGCCTTCTTTAAAGGACCAAACACATCAAAATTACATGGTGAGAGGTCCGGGCTATAAGGAGGGTGTGCCAGAGTTTGCCACCGCATTTTGGTTATTGCTTCCTGCACCAGTCTCGCAACACATGTGGCCTAGCATTGTCCTGGAGGAGGATCACCCCATCACTGAGCTTACCAGGACGCTTGTTTTTCACAGCTTGACGCAGTGCCTTGGTGTATGCGATTGCATTAATACGGGTTTTGGGTTCCATAAACTCCAAAATCGTCGGAATCAAAGAAACACGTAAGCATAACCTTCCCGGCCGAACTTAGCGACTTGAATTTTTTGGGTCGCGGTGACGATGGATGCTTCCACTGCATTGTGAATACTTTCCCGGAGGGTCTCATCTACCGCGATAATCTTCTTCAAAAACGCTTCCCCCTCACGACTGTATCGTTCCAGATGATCCAAACAGCAGTCGAAACGCAGCCCTTTGTGCTCTTCCGTAAGCATTCGGGGTACCCACTGACAGCAGACCTTGCCATATGCCAGGCTTTTCACTACAGCATATGCGGAACCTTCGCAAGTGACCGTATGCTTATCGCGAACTGACTTATCCATATCTCTCTTCAATTGATCGGCGATGACCACGTTTGCTTGGCCCGGACGTGGTTTATCAGCCGTTTCCACACGACCATCATGGAATATTTTTGGCCCAACGCACCACGGTTGCTTTCGAGGCACTTGTTTCTCTATAAACATTCAAGATCCGAGCATGAATGTCAACTGGTGGAATGTCCTCAGCTGTCAGAAACAATCACCGCTCGTTGGTTAGTTTTTGACGGAAATTTAATAGGAGGGTCCATTGTAACACAAACGAAATACGAGCATAAGCCTAACGTAACTTCTCACTACAGTGCTTATCAGAACAAGCAGACGATACGTTAACAATCGCCCGTTTGACTCGAGTCTGCGCATTCACGTGCTCGCGCACTACAGCCAAATCACTTTCATTTGAACATGCCTTATACTATCTTATTTAAACAAGCGAGGTATACACGACGCCTATTGTGAGCAGAGTCCTTCCCAATAGTGCGGACGGTTAGTCAGTTCATAAAGTGCAGGACGATCATTTGGCCAATTGGAATGGAATACCGTAAATAATACAGAGGACCCTCAGGCGCTTAATGCAGGCGGGCCGGTATTTCAGGTCCGGCGCTAAATACAGTATTTACGGTACACATATAAAATTAATAAAAGCTGTTTATGAAAGATATCCAATTAGAAATATTTATTCATGAAAACTAATCATAACAGCTTATGAAATCTCCCAATAGGGCAGAGATAAACTGTTATAAATTCAATTTATAGAAGTCCGGATTGACAAAAATTGAATTGTGAGCGAATTTACACTCGTGTCCAAAAGAAGGACAAACGTTGATATGTAAGTATCATGTAAATCAGTTAGACAGTCAAACCAATGCCAATTCACGATCGAATTATCTCGAAAATGAACTTAAGGCAAAGTGATCAAAGTGCAATCAATGCAGTAAAATAAACCACAGGGTCACATTAGACTCTTACAAGCCCATGCCACGAGAACTTATTACATAGATTTTGCATTTAATATAGACCACAGACTCCAAATTGATCTTGTCATGAAAGGGAGAACAATCAGAAGACTCGAAGCAGAAGAGCCACAAACGAAAGTCTCCAGAGAACTGAATGTTGCACAAAGGATGATTTCCAGACTTTGCAGACGATTCCACGACACAGGAAATGTTACACGCCGACCAATGCAAAGTCGTCCAAAAGGTTACCACCACTCAGCAGGATAGGTATTTGCAATTATCTGCAAGATATCAGAAGACCCTACTGCCAGTCAGCTGTCTAACCAGCTTGCAGCCCCTTCAGAAACAAGAGTTTCCAGCCAAACAGTTTACCGGAGGTCTTTGTGCCAGTCGACAACGTAACTGGGCTTTAAATCAGTGGAGCAACGTAAAAATCACCGATGAGTCCAGATTCAGCTTATAAAGCGATTCTCGAACCAATATTTGTCGAACCAATATCAGAGGAAAACGTGGAACCCTTTATATTCCCAACAATATCAGGGAAAAGAATCAACATTATCAGTGGGAGTTATGATTTGGGGAGGCATCATGCTAAACGGAAGCACGGAGTCTCACATACTTGACAGAGGTACTCTTAATGCTCGGAGATATAGAGACGAAATATTGGAAGGTCAAGTTTTCGTCTCAGGTTTTATTATCATGGACGATAATGCACGTCCCCACAGACCTTTGCTGGTGGAGGATATTTTACAAAGTGAGAATATCCAACGCATGGAGTGTCCAGCAAGATCTCCGGATATGAACCCGATTGAGCATGCGTGGGATTGACTAGGGAGTTGAATTATATCCCGTCAGCCTCCACCAATGACCATCGCAGAGCTTAAAACTGCTCTTCGGCAGGAGCGGGACTTGTTGCAAATCTAGCTCTTGAACAATCTCATTGAATGTATGGAACGCAGGTGTACGAGTTGTCTGGCCGCTCGGGGTGGATATATCCCATTTTAGGTCATTTTATTCATGTTTCCTGCGCATAGAAACTATGTTCTTTTCTTCTGTTTTCATGTTTTTTTTAAAGAAATAAAAACATGTTTGGGAAGTTGGTTTATGAACCAAGTATACTGATATTATGTTTAACTTTTGGACACGAGTACATTTGCTATAAATTCGATTTATAGAGAATAGCTCTCCTCCACAAATTTCATTTATGGAGGTCCTATTAGTAATAAATGTTATAGCCCCGGAGCGGAAGGAACTAGACTGAAACTTCGAATATGAGAGGATTTCGATTTATCGAGTTTCAACTACAATGTAGATTTTTTCGCCTACATTCCACAACATTTGAGAAATGCAAAATGATTTCCATGGAAAATGGGATGTGATTTCACATTATATAAACAGGACCACATAGATACTATGGAAATAAACAAACTTTAAGAATATATAAGATTTAAACAAGCCAGGCTTATTTTATTAAAGCACAAACGTATAAAGGCTACGCGCACTATACAATATCTTCCTAGATTGGAATCAATATTTAAAACGCACTTATATTCCAAAAACATTATATAACCAAGTCTATCAACATCCCATTATTATCCTATTTCTTTAGAGTCATATAGCGGACACAAACAGATCTTAGGAACTTCCTCTACTCGAAGCCTGATGCAGAGGTCCCCGACTGTATTTTCTATGCCGTCACCACCGCTGAAATATTAACGTTGACGATAATTTAAGGGCTTTGAGACCTTTGACCAATCTGTAGCCCTCCAACACATGCAAGCTAATCTACAAACTTTGAAAAACTCGTTAGAACAGAATCTAGTTTCCATGAATTTCGTTTATAATTGACAAAGAATTTAAGAGAATAAATCATTAGATGGTCTGTGAGGGTTTTAATGGTACGCTACCTCAGCTGTTCGAATTAATGATGAAAAATAGGAAAGAAAATTCCGCAGCCCGGATTCGAACCAGGAACCTTTGGCTCGGACCGCCAACGCGCTAACCAATTGCGCCACTGCGGCCATGAAAGCCTTTCGCTATTTGCATGACCTTAGGGCTTGATTAGAGCAGTTACCTAGTTCGCCAGCTGGGACTATCTTTCCTAAGGCGTAAATTCTTAGAGAATAAATCATTAGATGGTCTGTGAGGGTTTTAATGGTACGCTTACTCAGCTGTTCGAATTAATGATGAAAAAAGGTTCCTGGTTCGAATCCGGGCTGCAGAATTTTCTTTCCTATTTTTCATCATTAATTCGAACAGCTGAGGTAGGCGCAATTGGTTAGCGCGTTGGAAGTCCGAGCGAAAGGTTCCTGGTTCGAATCCGGGCTGCGGAATTTTCTTTCCTATTTTTCATCATTAAAGAATTTAAATAAACGGCAGGATCATAGAAAACGCACAGCGCTTCAAAATGAACTGAGCACACGGCAGTGTTCGCATTTGGATACCGGTTCTGGGTAGCAAAGGGTGTTCAATGAGACCAAAACTAAGTACTACTTATTAATAAACAAAAGATTACCCCCATACGAACCTGCAAAATTCTGGATGTAACTTTTGATAGCAATCTATCCTTTAAAGAAGCCATTGAAGACCTCCTAATTGATCTCAATCGTCTAAAATTCCTAGTTAAAAGGTTGAAAAATACTCTTACAAAAAGGGAACTGGTAAACATTAATAAAAGCATGCTTTTCCCAAAAATTGAGTACGGTATTGTTGTTTGGTCTTCTGCCTCCAGTATACTGATCACTCGAATTCAAACTGACTATAACAAGATGTTACGCCTTGCTTTGGCTTTCCCTAAATATACTTCTGTTACAAAAATCTGTTGTATTTATGATATTCCGACATAATACTTTACACAAGACTAAAAGAGCTGTATCGTGCACTGACCGATTCAAACTATCCTAACTCTTTTGAACCTTGAGAGACGAAACTACAAAATCGTGCCCTCAGTATTCATTAGCATGTTCTTAGGTTCCTTTTTTTTTCTTCCTTAAAATGTCTTTCACATCTGGAATACAATTTCGTTGACATCAGACGAGAAATAATAGACTGCTCTAGAAATAATTGTTGTAATCACATAGAACATGTTTACAAAATACTTCCCAAATTCGTTATTTATGATGAACAGCTGAGATATGGCATACGATAAAAACCCTCACTGAACATTCATGAGTTATTCTTTAATTCGTTATTTACCTGCAGATTATCACTAGGTAATTTCTTTCGATTTATATCTTCATTAGGTTGCAACTTTGTAATTATTATTATTATTATTATTATTATTATTATTATTATTATTATTAACTTGAAAGGTAAACCACTTGCAGCATGTGTAATGGGAGGAAGAGATCTTATTGAGATACTCGCATTGAATCTCAAACAGGTTCAATCACACCAGTCCAATGTATTTCTCGCAATAGAATTGTAATTTAAATTTATATAGAGTTGTAATTATAGTTTATATATAATGAGAAAAATTACTCAAAATTATTTAAAAAAATTATCAAATCACATGAAAAATTATTTCTAATCTAAAGACTAATTATATTTTTGCAGTAAAAAATATATAGAGTTAATTATTTATTATCAATATATAAATCTAAAATAATGTGTCGTCTATATGTAAAAATATGCAAGTTTATATTTTTATTAATTGGATAAAATAAATGAAATCTAGGAAAGTAGAAATATTCTTACATTGTTATTTAATTTATATTGAATAAACTATAAATTATATAAAATTTATTGTTATATTTAATTTTCCTCACCTGCTATGAAAATTACAATTAAGACTATCGGATATTCAAAAAGTAACTCCTTCATCGTGTATATTCCTTCTATCTTGTGATTCACTTCTGAATTTCTTTATCTTATTTATCCTATTCAAATATTACATAAATAATACAATAACATGACTAGATATAGCAATGCATCCGTATTGATAAAAATATAAACAACGGAGATGACGAATAAACATCTTCTAATGGGAATCAAAAACTCATAATGAAAGAGGAAATGAAGATTTTAGCGGCCAGTAGCTATTGCACATCAATTTTGCCCTTGGCGATGTTTTCAGCTTCTTGCCTTCCTCCTTATGAATAAGTTGATATAAAAAAAAATAAGACCCAGTGTTCCAGTTAAGCATATACTGAATGAGTTTCATATTAAATGAAAGAAGTTAACATATAATTACTATGTCATCTTCAAACCTGATATTTATAGAAAGAAAAATAAAGCTCCGCACAGGGAAAATTTGTTCAAAGAGAAAAAGAATAAAATTAGATCATGAACTTATGAATATTTTCTTTTAATACCTGCATTTTTAAGTTTAATGTTACTTATTGTATTAAACTTTTAATAAAGCTAAATTAATTTTGAATATTTTTATTTTTCGAGTGCGCACATAGAAATTACGTCGCACTCTGCCTCGCAATTAAAATGCAAACTTAAGACAGTAATGTTTATTTCCTTCACGTTTCAAAGATTACGTAATAAGGAAAAAGGTTAAGGAAGTTCAGTTTTAAATGAAATGAAGGGGGAAACATTTTTTCCCGTCTTAATCTATTTAATATGAAGACGAAACAATATCGGAATAAACAATAAATTATAATTAGAGAAGCTGCACAAATAATTTTTTTTCACAATCAATCTAAAAAAAAAAATTGATTACTACTTACAGAAGCTTAATTTATACCTTTTTTCTAAATACGTAAGTTCACACATAAAGCATTTGGTAGTTTTCATATAATTTATTCAAAAACTGCTCAGACTGACCTGGTTTATCACCTCTTTCCATACGCCGAAACAGACATAGGCTGGGCCGGATCTACACATGGACAGGAAAAAATTAAAAATGAAAACTCCATGCAATTATTCAAAGTTTTATTAAAGAGAGATGTGCATTCGTATAAGGAAATCGGAAGTTTTCGATAATAGGAACAATGTAGCTTACAGACAGTCAATGAAAAAAAGCATATGTTCAATATTGGAACATATATAGATTTTATTATTGGGAAATATAGATAGAAAACTGCGGATAGGAAAATATTTTTAAGCGGTATAGTCTTTTATTAGTCTGTTTATCAATATTATTTAAATTCTGAATCTCTTTTTAAACTTTCAATAAATTTACTGGGTATTCATTGGGAAAAAAGAATGTGAATTCGTCATTAATAAATATTGATTAATTTCGTGTGTGTTATTATTATATTTTTATTATATTATTATTTTACAAACTACTACTACTGTATTTATTTTCCATATATTGGCTATTTTAACAGATGAAAACATTACAGGAGCCAATCTAAGAAATAGGAAGTAATGTAACTAACAATGACTCGGAAAATTGATGATAGAATTCTAGGCAATCGGAACAGAGGAAATAATAAGAAAAAATAAAAAGTAAAAATTAATAATTATAATTAATCCTAATTAGACTTTCAAGAAAAATAAAAATATATATAATACCTGTTTTCACTTAATAATTAAACTAGATGTAACGTGAATTACTCCTTTTTTATTTCGTGAAAAGTTTTTCTCATTCGAATAGCTGAAGTAATATTTTATAAATACTAAGCAATCCGTTATATAACTTAAAATTTATGTTTTTACAAATTATAAATTTTATAACTCTTTGGTTTAACTTTTTCTTGAGCTTTTCGAAATACAGTTTTCGTAATTATTCAAGTAGAAATATTTGTTTTATGGATTAAAGTATGATTAAAGTGGATACACATTTTTTCATTGGTAATCGCAATAATGAAAATTCTCACAAGTTTTCAAAATTATCAAGAATTAAGGAAGTAAAAAAGTTGCGAATGTTTAAATGTTTGGACTGTTATCTTTATTCGATGATTCATTGTTAAGCACCTTATATCGCTTGGGAAATGATGCATATATGGAGGAGAACTGCGATTTCCTTTTTAGTACTATATAATTACAACAGCAACGATCCATCTCCTTAAACGCCTGCTGAAGAATGGTCAAGGGCATGCCCTTATGGGCCCATTTGGAGTTATTTAAAAAAAAAAAAAGAACAAAAAATGACATATATATATTCTTTAGTTAAAATGAATGTCATCAAATAAATAAAATTAAAGACTAATTATCTAAATGAAGTTGAAACCATAAAAATATACTGTGATCAAAACAAAATTGTGACCTATTTTACATGCCTTTGATGTCTAAGGAACTATAAATAGAAACATAGGCAAACATGCCATAATGAATCATCTGTAGATCATATTGGTGAAGCTTGGTTCTCAACATAAGGTGCTGTAAAAAAACTTGATAGCACAACAAATTTATTTATTACTTTTAAAGGTGAACCAGGAGATAGTCTACGAAAGTTTCATAGATATTGAACAAAGAAAACACTTCCACAATAAAATTACCAGCACATAGGGTAGGTGTACCAGTAATTGACAGTGTACCAGTAATTGACAATCCACGATTTAAAGGCTTTTAATAAAGTAACAAAGCAAGAAAAGGGACTGGGGTTGCCACCTCTTATTAAACAACGTATTAGGCTTCCCAGAAAAGCAAAAAACAAGGAACTTGGGTCCCTATTATGGCCGCAAACACGTGTCAATTGTTCAATGCCTTATCGAGTCGAAAAAACCTTGTAATGAACCACTACGCGAGGGTTTGAGTACTTGAATTTATTTCATGAATGTTATGCAAGATTTGTTATTAATTTTACGTGAACCTTTTTGTGTGATCAGTGGACAATACTTCTAGTAGTAACAGAATTTCTGATGACTAATTTTTTAACTGTTTTAATCCACCGTCAATTACTAGAACCCAGATATGTAGTGTCACTAGTAATTGACATAACCTGTCAGTTATTGATAATTTCTGTGTTTAAAAAAAAACGAACACAAAATATAAATGTGGTTTAGAATGTAGGGTAATAATAAGGAAACATTATGGTATTATGGTTTTAAGTGTAACTTCTGAATTTCCAGTATTTAACCTAACTGTGTCAATTATAGGAACTTGCCTGTCAATTTCTAGATCACCCACTTTAGCATAAATCTTCTACGCCCTATTCGCCGATTCTTTTTGTTGGTCCTGAATCTTGTCACAGAGACGATCAACAGATAGCCCAGGAGAAGTTATCTCCCAAGAAGAAAACTACTATTCTGTTTACTATGATAAGACGTAGCATAGGATGAATTGGATGAATTTTGCAAAGTAGGAGAACAGTTGTCAAAAATCAAGTTTTTCTATGAATAAATTATTGGCCAAGATCTGATGATACTGCACTACTGGAAAACACCTTCATTTTTTTATGGTCTTTGCACTCTACATGGGAATAGACTGATTTTGGGGAAAAAAGATAAATGAACAATATGAACAACTTAAGTTTTAAAAAGCACAATGTTAGTTATGTTAAATACTTTACACATTCTTAAAATGCCTCATTTCTTCAGTTACTTTTGAATGTTATCATTTTTTTTGTAAAAATATATGATAAAAATGTGTAATTAAAGTATTGTCAATTACTGGTGAAACTCCCTGTCAACTTCTGGTGCGTTATCTGTCAACTACTGGCGATTCATGCATTAGTTAGGAAAAAATTTAATAACTTAATAACTTTTAAAGATATAATAATTGTATAGAGATTGGCGCATTCTGCATTCTATTTACAATTTAATGGTATACTTAGAAAAATTTCAAAATACAATTGTATTACGTACACAATTTTGTTTCACAGTAATGTCTTAAACTGTCAATTACTGGCACATGTACCCTACTCACACCGCAATAACTTCACGTGTGTTGCATTCAATATCCTATAAATGCGCAATTTTTTCAATAACTTTGATTAATCTCTCTACCATAGATTTACTAAATCTCGATAATATTTCAATATCTAAATTCTTCTAAGATGTTTTAATGACATCCAGCAGTTCTTGTTTTGAGTGGTATTGACGAAAATCTTTAAATACGGAACGCACTATTATACGCCAGATGTTTTCAATCGGGTTTAAGTTCGGGATACTGGATGGCCAATCATGAACAACCTCAGAATTAATGTAATCCAGGATATAGTTGAAGCAGAAGTCAGAATTGGAGCATTGTCTTGGTGAAAAATCCATTCTCCATTGGTAACCAAAACGGGAGCATATTCTCAGCCAAAACATCGATATGATGTAAATACAATCCCCGTTTTTCATCTGATGCAAAGCCATCCTCCAAATTGCCACTTGGAAAAGAATGCCTTTTTATCACGAATATCATGCCAGTAATACTTCAATTCATCTGGTCTAGGCAGATTGAGCTTTCATCTGAGAGTATCACGTTATTTTATTTCTTACCATACGTGATGTAATTTTTGGCAGATGACACACTTGCTTCACGGTGAGCAGCTGTCAATGGTGGTCTTGTTTCCATTTTAGCGTAACAAAGCTGGGGAGTTAGCTGCGAAACATTTCGTACCGTTCTATTACTGCAGAGAAGACTTAATTATCCAGCAATCTGAAAAGTAAAAGTGTTGAAAGCGAGCTAGGCTTCTAACCCTTGATGATTGGCGATGAGAAAGTGAATTTGGTTTTCCTGATCTGTCAGATGTTCCATTATTTCCTGGATTTCGGAGAAACTTGTGAACTGCAGCTTTGGAGCGACCAATTTTTTTTTGAAATTTCAGCTCCATTCTTCCACATTTTTCAGAACCATAATTTTTACTCTTTCATAGTCTGAAAGATGTGTTCCTCGGGGAATTTTGCATGCAGATAAATACAACACAAAACGGCATTGCTCATGACTAAAAAACTGTCTACACAGATTTGCATAAATTTAAATTTCCAATAAATGCTTGCAATAAAGTTTTTTTCTAACCTGAAAGTAGGAAAGTTCCTATTAAATATATTATTGTATATTTTATTTTCAAATATGAATCAAACAATGACATTTTGCATATGGTTTCATCATTCGAAATACTAAAATAGACAAAGTTATACTCTTATAGAATTTCAATTTTTTCTGTCGATTCTATACTTTATTCCAGCACCTAGCTGGACAAACTCCAACCGCTGTAGCATGTCACGTATTCAGCAAGAGTGAAGACGAGATTTCTGTAATTCTGCAAATATCCCGTCAATTGTAATTAACAATATTGTCAAGTCGATATCCTAAAGAGCAAAGTCAGGAAATCGCAGATTAGTACAACAGAGTTTAAGGAATTTAATTCCACACATGGAATGTCCATTACAACGAAAACCGTTGCACGATATCATAATTACCATCAAATCTTAAATTCCAAGTACTTATTTACTATACTAACAATTTGTTCTTCAAAAAAAGTGGTAGGCCAAAGTATGAGGATCGCCATACCGAATTCTGAAATGCCACTTCAGGCATTAACATAAAATCGCCATTCGTTGGGAAGCGAGGCGGTGTTCCTGCTCATTAGTGATGCATCATTTAAAATGGTTTATGTTACAATTGAAAATATCTTCTGGAGCGACAAATATCGGTACACAGTCAGATGGCGAGCTCAGATATTAACAGGACTGCTATCAATTCTGCACTGCCAACATTTGTGGTTGTTTATATACAAACATAACAATGCTCCTTGTCTCAAAACCATTTGTGTGCAAAAGGAGACAAGGGGGGGGGGGGGTGAAGAAATATACTGGCCTGAACAGAGACCATCAAACATTGCCTAACATGTCACTGAATTCATACGCTCTTCGAAGAGAATATTCCTGAACTATTTATCAAATTATGATGGAAAGTTCTCCTAGGAGAGTACATGCCATAATAAAAGCAAAGGTAATTTCAGCACCATATTACTTTTAGTGAAATCATGTTACAGAGAGAAAGCAAACCTACGAAAACCTGCCATAATCTATGAAAAATCTACCAAAACTTACGAAATCCTACAAAATATCTAACACTGGTCTTCGGACATTTTTGATCGCATAGACCTAATGTAATAAGTATTTTAATAGCTATATTGGTTTGGTTTGTATGGTATTAACGTCCTTTTCAACTGTTATGGTCATTTCAGGACGGCGTTATAGGAGCCGCAAATTTTGCCTCGCAAGGGTTCTTTAACGTGCAGCCGGCAAACGACTACACGGGACCAACGGCTTTACTTCACTTCTGAAGGAAGTGCGTGATCTCAGGATTTCCCCCCTGAAAAATCCTCGTCGTCCTCGGCCGGGATCGAACCCGCGTACTCGGGCATCAGAGGCGATCATGCAACACACTGAGCCACCGAGGCCGATATAGCTATATTGAACCGATCAAATTCATTTCTATAAAAATACAACTGTAATTTTAAAAAGAATTTTTGCAACGAAGAAGTTTCAAAAATTCGGGAGCGTAAATACATGAAATTAAAAAATAAAGGTGAATACGATCCGAAATAAAAAAAAATTCAGTGAGTATTATTTTTTCAAAATTAGCTTGAAAGAAACTGTTTCATTATCTTCTGAATATTACCGGAAAGAATAAACTTGTAAAATTGAAAATACAGACAGTGAAGTTTGAAAAAGTATAATTTAAGCGAGAATATCAGATTGGCCTAAATAAGAAATTTTTGAAAGAATTTGATGAGTTCTACAAAATAGCTGACAGTTGGAGAACAAAGCTGCCATTGTTTTTAATATGCTGCTACGACACGATTTAAGTCTTGACGTAATAGTTAAATTTACCTTTATTTTAATATGGAAAACGCTTTCATCCGGTTTGGCAGTCTTTTCATTGATGTTTATTAACATACAAAGAGTAGCGAGATATAAATTGATATTAGTTTTCATGGGATTTCTAATACCATAGTTATTTTTATTTAATTTAATATTTTTATTTTTATTTAATTTAATATTTTTATTTTTATTTAATTTAATATTTTTATTTTTATTTAATTTAATATTTTTATTTAATTATTTGTATTTAATTTCTTTTTTATCAATCCAATGATTCAGTCCAGAAGTAAGTAATTTAGATATTTCAACATCATACAAAAGTGTACTTTTTAATATACATACGAGATATATCTTTGAGATATGTCGAAAGCTTTACAATGTCATTCATTATAAAAAAAACTTCTTAAAGTCTTCGGCATTAAGTTCCTTAAATATATCCGTTTGGCTCTTTTCATGTCTTAGCACTTTATTTATACCGGACAAAATTTCTTAAGAAGAACCGTCTTTCAGTAAAACCACAGTTTGCCTAACACATGAGGATCCACAATATTCTTCAATCACCCTTTCATCATATCTGTAATGAGATTATCTGGAGATTACAAACAAATCATCCTGTTTGTTATTGTTTGTCCAAAGCTCATCTGTTTAAGTGGAGGGCTTTCCAAATTAAATGACTGCAATTCATAGGATTAGATAAATGAAAGCCGAGACGATACGACAGCGAAATAAATGAAACAAAATAAATCTTGTAATCATTCTAAGAATGAGCATTAATAGTGACGGAGAAGTAACTTTAAATTCAAGAATTAATGTTTAGCTAAAGTTCCTAATAAACAACGGAAATTCCTTCCAATGTTACGTCTGTTTTATTGCTCAACGTTGACATTAAAATACAAAGCAATTCCAATTTATGAAGTAATAAAAGTTTCTTTCTGGAAATAAAAGTATGTCTCGTACAACCTAATAGCCAACGAGAAAGGGGTCTACGAAATTCGGTGGATGGTCACTTTTGGTCACATTCAAGTGCTCACATTCATGTCGTCTCATTCAGATGGTCACATTCACTTCGTCCCAGAATCGTTTTGTCACTCAGCCGACTCGACGCATTCAGCTTGTCACATTCAAATCGTCACATTCAATTCGTCCTGGATCCCTTTCGTCATCAGTCGACTTGACACATTCAGTTTGTCTTTCAAGCTGTCACATTTACTTCTTCCCGGATTCTTTTTGTCACTCAGTCGGTGCGACACATTCAAGAAGTCACATTTAATACGGCCCGGAAACGTTTCGTCACTCAGTCAACTGGACACATTCAGGTCGTCACATTTACTCGTTAGGTTGTTAGAGTGTGTTTGAGGGTCTTTAGGAGAGGACGGAATAGAAAAATGAGTTACAAATAATGAAAATGTTGATCAAAATAAGACAATATATATGAATATTTTATTCATTCTTTATTTATTTATTTATTTATTTATTTATTTATTTATTTATTTATTGCATCCCATAGAGTAAACGTACAAAGCAATTAAAGAACAAAGAATATTAAACATATATAAGTTACAATAGGTCATAAAAATTTGAAATTCACTTGGTTATTTAAGATATATTTCTATAAAACATTTTTAAAATGGCGACAATGGTATTTACAGCTAAATTTAGAACAAGAGTAGATTTTCGAAAGGATGTCATAAGATAACAAATTCCATGTTCTACACGTGTAATATAGAAAGCGATTCAACATGAGGCATGAAATTCGAAGGTAAATCTCCGAGTTTTTCTGTTATGGATTTCATCAAAAAACTATCGATTAACAAGGTGATCATGATGAAAGGTAGATCTCACGGTATCCCTTAATTCAAGAAGAGGATAAACAAATTCAATCATAATCAAAGTAAAAATACTATTAGCATTACAAAAATGTGCATTTTGCGAACGAGCCTGCATGAAACTTTTCAAGGCACAATTTGGCACACGGCTCCTAATTGTTAATCCAAAAGATATTAATGAAATAAAATTTGGCCCGGAAAACAGTTTTCATTTCAGTCTTGACA
Organism: Rhysida immarginata; assembly: GCA_023313115.1. NCBI lineage: Eukaryota > Metazoa > Arthropoda > Chilopoda > Scolopendromorpha > Scolopendridae > Rhysida > Rhysida immarginata. The sequence goes on from JAHWFO010009984.1 coordinate 908,650, forward strand.
AAGAATTCTAATAATTTCTTCAGCAGAAAGATGCTTCTATTCACCTTAGCAGCCAGTTACTGATGTATACTTTAAAGGTTAATTTCTCATGAAACCAGACATCCATAACCTTCAGCGCATTGTCAGAACAACAATTCATCGAAATTTTCAAAAAGCCTGTATTGGAGCTATTTAAATGCATATGCCTATATCTGTATCCATTCTGCATAAAATTCAATAAAACAGAAAAAAGGATGAATAAAATAGAGAAAGATAGCAATAGCACATAATAATTGATACAGGAAGTGAGAGTTAAGAAATACAGATGTGGCAAGAAGGAGTGAAGGTTAGGGTTAAATAGGAGGTCGTTAATAATTAATGGGTAGTAAATAGTATACTGACCGTGAGAGAGAGGTATCGCGTTTACTGAAGGATCGTTAACCAGAAAGATAAGAAAGGCTGGCCTTCCCCATCTCCTATTAACCCTGATCTCCCCCCGAAAAGTCAGCCAATAATTTTGATTTACTTTGCAGAAGAATTACATTTCGAACCAACAAAATTTAGGGAAATACTTCAAATATTCAGTCTTTTCACAGCTTTTGTCTGGAAAAGATCCATTATTCAAAATACCTGTTACTCCAAACGCTTGTTAAAATTTTTTATAAGACATAGAACCGACTTCCGTAACCTAAATAATTTTTCATTTTTCTAGTAATATTTATACAGTAATTTATATTTTTATTTTTATATAATTATATTTTATGATGGCCTGAATGTGATAAATTGAATGTGTCGACTGAGTGACAAAACGATTTCGGGATGAACAGAATGTGACAGATTGAATGTGTCGAGTTGGCTGAGTGACAAAATTATTCTAGGACAAAGTGAATGTGACCATCTGAATGAGATGATATGAATGTGAGCAAAAGTGACTATGATGAAATGATGTGTGACGAAACGACTAGGAACGGTTTGAGTTTATAATCCTGTTTAACCTTTGGGAGATGAAGGGGGAAAAGCTAAAATTCAGCGGGGATCAAATAGTTATATCAACCCTTTCAACCTTAAAAACGCATTCTCCTTGCTTTAGGGAATTATCGTCCCTGCTTTGACAAAGGGTAAGCCTATATCCAAAACGTCAGCTTTATTATTATTATTATTATTATTTCTTCAACAACTAACCCAAGTTAATCATTTAAGATAAAAAAAATAATAAAACCGAGACCATCCTTAATATAGATGGAAGCAATGAAGCGTTATGCCAAACGCCAACGACTAAAACCGAGGAATAAAAAAAACACATTAAAAACTCAAACTCTGGAGGAGTTCATTACTTCTCGACTATATCCTATTCTTTCTGTATAATCAAGTTGCTCATGCCTAATCAACCCCTCTCAAGTTTAGAACTTCAAAGTTCAAAATATAAATAAAGCTGCACCTCCATGGCCGTTCCTAACTGAAATAAAATGAAAAACTCCAATGCTAGTTTTGATAGAACAAGAAACTAGCCGAATACATTCTTATCCGTTAAGAGAAGTCCTTAGTCGATTCCCTTTTGACATGTTTACCCTCTTTAACTAGAGACCAGATGGCCTCCTATTTTCTCACACCCGATGGAGACTTCATTTTTTTTTTTTATCAACATCCCCATTAAGTCCCGAAAGTTTATTATTCCCTTCTGGAATAGTCCTGGATGGTTACCCCCTCCTGTCCCTTGGATTTCAATTTTTTTTTTTTTATTATTATTATTTCGTATTTGTTTATTTATTTATTTTTATTTAATATCTATTATTTTTTCCCATATTACAAGGAAGACAGACTGTACACTTTCCTGAAGCTGTAAGTTTCTTTCGAAGTTCTTTAATTAAAAGTTTTGTACATTTTTCAATAAATTGGAAAATGGATTACAAAAGTTTCTAATACGGCGGGACAAAAGTGCTTTGCCTGGCTTTAATCAGGCCTAATACTAATTTATTTAAATAGATTTTAATTTTTAAATCTTTATTTAAAAAATATGACTTACTTGAATTGTGATGAATCTAGAGATGTGCAAACATTTAAAAATCTATCCGAATAGAATTCTGAATAACCAATTTTATTTTGATAAAGACCTCGTTCTTAGATGTCAACTATCCAATCAGAAACAAACTGATGAATCATATCTATTCAGCAGGCCGAAATTTTCAATTCCCATAAGGATTAATTTTTAAAAAATGATCTTTAAAACACAATTACGAACAAAGTAATTGTAAAAATATCTAACAAGGGGACATTACGACCTCGGAATTTTAGTTTAATACGAGACTTCGTGTAGTTGTTAATTTACTTAAATATTAAGGCGCACTATTCAGCCAATTTTGAAAAAGACGGTTTAAAGTTTCGAGCACCATACCTAAGGGAAAGTTTTCCTCCTTGATTGTAAGTGATCCGATAGCTTAGACGGCAGCGTGGTTGCTACTCACAAGTCAAAGTGTGAGGTGGCGGGTTTGAATTCCAGTTGTAACAATTTTTTTTTACCCAAATAATTATTCAATATATTATATTTACAAATTTATTTGTGACAACCAACTTTTTCACAAAATTTTCTTTTCCTCAAAATTATTATACTTTTTTTTAGTGTTACAAGTGTCTACGGAGTAATAAAGTATTTGCTGCAAAATCTTTATATATAAAAATTCATGTTCAGAGTGCGTCTGTAAATGTTCTAAAAACTTTTGATCCAATTATCCGATTGAGCTCATATTCGCACCATATATTCGTTAGGATCAGAGTAAGGTTTACATATCCTGAAAGGGAGGGGTGGGGGTAAATATAATATTTCTTGGTTTATGTTTGTGTTTTTCCTCAAGAGATGGCGCTAGGGAAACTCCATCAAAATTTCATCAAAGAAACAGACCGAGCAACGCCGGGCATATCACCTAGTATTTTTATAAAATCAACATTTTAAAAGCAATAACTATTTTATTTTATTTTTCGAGGTGGCGGATTCGAAAGGGAAATCTTTGTGAATGTAAACGAGGTGTGCTTTTCAATGGATTTTCTTAAAACCCCTTGTTCTTGTAAAAAGTCCTCATTTATTTGTTGTGCGAATTGTCGTGGTATCTTTTGTTTTCCATGCTTCTATGACAATTATCATTCTGGTTCATATATATCATTTTAATTTAACTGATTAACATTATTACTTCTGTGTTATAGTGCTATTTGCATGAAATGAATTTTTTACCCTTTCCATACATAATAGGCTATTTTGCTGAAAATACTTATAATACTCCGTAGACACCTGTAACAATAAAAATAAGCATAATATTCTTGAGAAAAGGAAAATTTTGTGAAGGTTGGAACATTAGAATTTTTGGCGTCGACTACTAAGGTCATTTTGCGCATTTTACCGCTAATATACAAGGTGTAAATTATCTCCTTCAAAAAAAACAAACACACTACGATGTAGACGAAATTTAGGCAATTAAAGTGATAAAAGACACTTGGGACCGCAAATCGCAAACAACGCCGTAAATTGAACCTCAAACTAAGCTGAATGGCGTGGCGCTGCATAGCACGAGCCAGATTTGGGCGACTGTGTTCGCGCGGCCTGGCTGGTTCCCCCGCTCCCCACTACCTCTTCCGGAAGAGGTCCGCCTTCCACTCCAACGTGACGTACCAATGATCAGACACCAATGATCATTGGTACGTGGATAAGCTATTGTGGATTCAGCTTAGTTTGAGGTTCAATTTACGGCGTTGCTTGCGATTTGCGACCTCGAGTGTCTTATATCACTTTAATCGCCTGAATTTCGTCTACATCGAAGTGTAGTTTTTTTGAAGGAGATAATTTACACCCTGAATAAAAGATTGTATTACAAATATATAAAATGAATGAAACAGGTTTCTTTTTATTGCAATAAAGATGTGTCAATTGTAAACAACGAATAAAATAGCTACAATTTTTCAATGATTTAAAATCTCGACCGAATTTGCACTTCCAAAGAATTGTCGGGCTCCCACAAGAAAGACAGGCATGGAGCGAGTTTGGACTTGAGATCACGGTTTAGTAATCATCGCTCATACGTCAAAAATTGCTGTCAATCGAGGCCTACGAGATAACAAGGCCTGAAAGCGGAAAAGTCACCTGACCATCGGAAGGCTACCACCAATCCAACCTTCACTGTCTCCATCTTGCATGTTAACAATCAGTGGTTGGAAACCATGAAGTTTGGATTACTGCTAGCATCCCGATGATCAGGTGACTTTACTGCTTCCAGGCTTTGTTATCTTGTTGGCCTTGGCTGTTAATCGAGGCCTGTCTCTTTTGTAGGCTACGTTACGGCCTCCTAGAAACTACCAGGCCTGAATAGAGCTACTATATTTATCCTAGCTGACTCGACCGCCATTACGGAACCCACTTGTAACAGTATTGCATGCTACTAGAGCGAGCTTTTTATCGTGCTGATTAAAATCTTTGCGAAAATGGCTAAAATTGGAAGAAATTGAAAGAGCAGTACTAGATTAGTACATGCAAGTGCGATGAACGGCTATTATTACCATTATTTCAAAGAAATTTTAATATTTGTATGTCGCAAGGGCAGAATGTTGCCTCTTTTCGTCAAGAAAGGGCAACATAAATGAAGCTAGAAACATGTGTAATCCCGTGTAATCTCCTTGCGCGTCGCAAGGAGAATATAAACGCAGTTCTGCCATATAAACAATGTATGACGTTTTCGCGCTCAGGCCTTATCTTTAGGAGGTGTTCCCCTGGCGCGGAAAAGTCACCTGATCATCTTAATACGAATTACAATGTAGCCTTCATTGTTTCAACAAACAAAAATTTGCTGACTGTTTAAATCCAAGATGGAAACAACTGTGATCAGGTGACTTTTTCGCGCCAGGGCCTGTCTTTCTCGTGGGCTACGTGTATTGTTGAAGTATAAGATTTTGACATTGAACTTACTTCTGTAACAGCACTACCAGTTTGATGAAGAGTGTTTTATCTTTTCCATGTTCAGGCCTGGTAGTTTCTAGAAGGTCGTGGCTACGTCCATGGTTATTAACATTGTTGTCCATTGTTAAAAGTGGCCGAGAGGGCTAGGGCGTAGGCTTCTGGTTCTCGAGTCCGCCTGGTCGTGGGTTCGAATCCCGCCGTGGGCATGGATGTTTATGTTTGTCCCGGGCTGTGTACAGATATAACTTGTGTAAAAGGCGCAAAATGACCTTAGTAGCCGTCGCCAAAAATTCTAATAAACCAACAAACCAACCAAACACTGTTAAAAACTAGATGACCTCGACGTCAAGACAGTCCATTGAGAGCCAAGAATTGAGCTTACTTTTGATGGAGATTTTCATCAGTGCACATTTCTCCTGATTATTCTCTTACTATACACTTTCAAGTATTTTCCCAAAATGGTTTCAGGTGTTGTAGTAACTGGATGTAAGTCTCGCTGTGATTGTAGTAAAGATAAGAGAGATTTTTTTTGTTGTTGTTTTTTTTTAAGTTCTTTCCAGTGAAGAAAGTACTCTTGAAATTTAACCTAGCAGGGGGCCATCAGCCCACTGAGTTTTTGCATGGTCCTCCAAGCTTCTTAGAGAAAGATCAAGAACAAAAATCGATGCCTTCAGCGAGAATCGAACCCGCGATTCGTTCTCTAGGAACGACAAGACTTGCGCTTTAACGCTTTCGGACACAAGGTCAGCTTATTACAACTTCAACTCCAAAATTACACTGGGCAACAAAATTTCAACAAGTTTATGTTTCCGAGATAAAAATAATAATTTCTTAGTGAATTCAATGTGGTGAACACGAATATGATTACGGGTGGCTACGGATGCTTATTAATGTGTACGCATTTTTGAAGAAAAAATGTAGACATGTAAATATTATAATACACGTTAAGAATACCTTAATGTTCGTGTTCAGCGCGTTAAATCATTCATTACTTAAGAATCAATTTCATTGTTGGTCAGTGTTATCGGTAAAAAAAATTTTTAATATTGAATTCTCATTTTTGTCTTTCATGGGATGTTGATTAACGTGTCGATTAAAAAAAGTACTTAAATTGTATTGTCAGGTAGGCGAGATCCGATGAGTGTGCGGTTTATAGGTAATAGGGAGGGGGCGACTTTATCCCCCAAATTTAAGGATATTCATTTGCTAACTCGAAAACTATAAAAGATAGAGAAAAATTTCCAATTGCTACCCTGTAGAGCAACATTACCACATTAGTCTAAAAACATTTTTTAATCACACCCTTCCCCTTGAAAGATTTTGCGAAAATGGGCGAGAAAGAGGCACTTATGATCAAGTGGGCTGAGCAGGTTGGCTGGGTTTCTAACACATTTGAATTGCAGTGAAGCACACCGTTAGGAATTTTCTCTCCTTGAGTGACTCTTTAAAAATTGTTTTAAGACTAATGTGGTGTTGCTCTATAGGGTAGTAATTGGAAATTTTTCTCTATCTTTAATAGTTTTCCAATTATCAAATGGATGACCTTAAATTTGGGGGTCAAAGTCAAAATGAGTCAAAATTCTATCAAGCATTCTTCATCATCATGTTCTAAATATTGAAGAGCTTTGAAGAATTTTATTTTATGATTTTACATGAACCATATTCCTTATCCCCCCTCCATTTTAAAATATCTAACTACCTTAAATCAGTTCATGTAAACCAAAAAGAAAACGTACTACTTAATATAAAATATTTTATCGGAATTATTATTATGCCATTCGTTATATACAACACAAACCAAATTAAAATTGTTAAGTTTTTGGAGTTTTAAACATATCTGTTGGATTCCTTTCAGTTCTTAGCGTTTTCCCTAAGCAATCAACATTTTCTAAGAGGAACTGTCTTTCAGTAAGAGTATGCTGCGTGTGACACATGAGGATCCAAAATATCCTCCAATCGCCCTTTCATCTTTCCCGTGATGAGATTACAAACACAAATTAAATTGCTTTATGCATCATTTTGTAAACATTTCCTCCTGATTTTCTTTCTAACATGGAGTGACGCTTTCGAAGGAAAACTTTCGTGTTAAAAGTTTTGGAAGCATTTTTACCGTGGGATTTTCTGTAGTTGTTAAAAGGAAATCACTCTAAGAGGAAAAAAGGCGGCGACAGATGTCAGAAACAGTCAGACACACTATCATTTGTGAATGTAAAATGAAAAGATCCGCAAAGGGCAAAAGAGAAAAAAATTAAATGCTCTTAAGAAGCGAAAATGATGGAGAGAATTTGAATGAAAGGTAAATAAGTCCCACTCCAAAAATGGAGAGAAATCTGCGACAGCTGCTGCAACTCAACACGACGACTAACATTGTTCTCAGAAGGAATAATGAATTTAACTTGTCAATTGAGGGAATGAGAGAACTCGGTATCAAATACCGCGAAAAACACGGGAATGAACGGGTTGCTTTTAATTACGTGGCAAATTCCTAATGAAGAACATTGCAATAATTAAGCAGAGCGTCTAACTGTAAAAAAGTAACACGTTGGCAGTTAAAGTGAAAATTGTTTCTTGCGATAAAATTGGTTTTGTTAAAGATATTTTGTTATGAGTTTACAAAAATCATAGATTCTTAGTTTGGCCATTAATTCTTTTTGTTTTAAGGTGTATTTCCAATCGACCAATGGACATTATAAAATTGCGGTAAAGTTCAAACTAGATAAGGAAACTGTAGTTTTATAGTAGAAAATGTGTAATAACGGGAATGCTTTTACCTATCTTATACATAAAAAATCGAATATCATTAAATATTATATACAGAATGGGTCAAAAATCTGTACCTCCGCCCACCATACAATTCCAAAACGAGTGGAGATGCAACAAATCTGTTCCAGGCAAAATTTAGGAAGTCAAATTTGATCTTTGACCTGAAATTTTGCAATTTACACCTTGCAACTTTCAAACCATTACAGATAGAGAAAAATTTCCAATTGTACAGTTGTAGAGATCAAAACGCTGATTTTAACAGAAAAAAAAGTAAAAATAAGAATGATTTTTACCGCCAAAGCGGATTAAAAGGAACACATTTTCGTGTTATAGCAACAAACCATGATGGATACGTAGAATTATACATTTTAAAACACTTAGAGAAAATATATAAAGATGAAAACTGAATTATAAAATATAATCTAAGTAAACTAACGTAAGCAGCGAATTTAAACGAATATATTTGAAGAAATGAAAGGAAAAATGAAGAATGTAATTAATCTTTATTGAACAAATAAAAGTTCTTTAATTTGCAGACTTTCCTATATAATTTTAAACTAAGTGAGCCTCAATTGCTGAAGCGTTCTATAGCACATTTAAATGTTATCAGCGATTAGCTACTAGCAATTAGCAATATGTCTAACAGTAATTAGTTATGGATTATGTTAGCCCTAACAGCAATATGCTCTTGATAAAATAATCTATGGATAACATTAAGTCTAACAAGACGTAAGAAGTTGATTGATATATTACACGCCTTATCTTAGCATTGAAAGTTTTCGAAGGTAACATATGGTACCATTAAAACACGTCAATTCCGACTATCATTATTTACTTGATATTTTTTACTCATGACACGTCGTTACGATAGTTAGATATATTACATGCCATATTTTAATAATGAAATTTACAAACTATACCATAAGGTACCATAGAGCACGTACTACTAAACCAATTACAACTAGCATTGATTACTCGATATTTATATTCACCGCACATCGTCGCGAAATGTTTGATATATTAAATGCCATATCTTAGCATTGAAAGTTCCAACAGTACCACATGGCATCATTAGAAAATATACTACTAAATCAATTTCCACTACCATTATTTACGCGTTATATTCATTTATGAAACGTCGTTACGATTTGTTTGCTATATTACATGTCATATCTTAGCATTGAATGTTCCAACGGTACTATATGGTACCATTAGAACACGTACTAATAAAGTTATTCCCACTGTCATTAATTACACTAGTCTGCAAATTTAAAAAAATTTTCGAGCCCCGAGACTATTTCAGCTGATTCTTATGTAAAATGACCTCCTGAGTTCGAATATAACCTTCGTTTTCCCCCATCACCCACCGTTTTCGGGGGATGTCCCCCCAACCCATTTTTATCATTTTTCGATGGATTTAGAGTGTTGAAAAGATTTATTTCAGTCTTTAAAATTCTTCTAAGGGGCTAGAGGGCTGAGAAGTTCTAAAACATGAACATTTATAGCAGGGGGGGGGGGGGGCTACATAAGGTGGGAATTGCCACCTATAATTGTTTAAAAAATCATTTAAATTTGCGCGATTTTCTGTTTTTTTCGTGTTTTAGAAAAAAATAGCTAAAAATAACGAAAAAAATTAGCGAAGAAATAGAAACAGTTAAAGGAGGTAATTCACCCCCTAACGTACCTCCCTACTATACATGGTCATTTTCTAGTGCTATTCACCCTTCAAGACCCTCAAAAGAATTATAAAAGCTGAAATAAACCGTTTCATCCATCGAAATATATCGAAAAATGATAAAATTGGGTTGGGTTATTCCCCCCAAAACGGTGGGTGATGGGGAAAAACGGAGATCATATTCGGATTCAGGAAGTCATTTTACTTAAGAATCGGCCAAAATTAAGTCGGGGCTTTTTTCATACCGACCAGTGTATTTTGTTATGTTCACTCATTGTATCTCGTTAGGAGTTGTTTGATATATTGTATGCCATATCTTGTTATTGGAAATGTTTAAGGGGGTATCAAAATGGTATCATTAGCGCACGTATACCTACTCCGGTCATCTCACCTTTGAACTTGTTCGTCTTCTATCCCGTAATTAAGGATTGGTGAAAACAGTGTGAAAAGCAAATTCGTTTTCAAGTTATCGTATTATATAATAAGCTCCCTATGAACAAGAAGTTAATCCTCACGAGGAAGGTATAGAAAGTAGCGGAATCCTTGAGATCATCTATTTTTACTCTTTTATCTCAGTTTTTACCCCCCCCCTTCCCAAATATTTTAAATAGAAAAATTGATTTTATCGAACGTGGTATCTAGAAAGTGTAAAATAGCTCTATCTTCTTTCGTTTCTCATCATTTCCTATCGAATGATATATGACATGCCATATGTTGCCATAGTTCTAAAGACCAATTAACTGCCACCCCCACAATTCCGACCCCATTGGGACAATTTGGCCCAAACTTCATAGTAATGTTGATCTTGCTTAGAGGAATCTGCATAGCGAATTTCACTCCTTTATATGCATAAACACGCGTAGACCTTTTGGTCTCCTCTAATTTCCGCCCCCGAAACTCCGACCCCAGTGGGCTAATCAAAACCAAACTAAATACTGAAGGTGTACATTCCCATAGTAAGCTACATTCCTTATTTCAACCTTCTACCTCAAAAAATGCGGAAATTATGAAGAGGAAGGACGGACAGACGGAGGAACAGACAGACGGACATTGTGAAAACAATAAGTAGCTCCATTCTTCCGCTACTTAATAAAGAAACCCTTTAGGTTTAGGCACCGATCTATCCTTTCTATAATCGTCAATCACGTGCATCCTGCACGCGCACCAGCTCAACAACGTTTAGAGCACGCGCACAGCTGAAACGAAATGTCAGTACGCGTTTTCCTCAATGCAAGGATGATTCGTCTCTTCCAACAATTCTATGCACGCACACTCTCTCAATTGCAACGCAATGCATTGTTTGAATTTTATCTACAGACGGAAGGACGGACATTTGGACAAACCGATCACATAAGCACTTTTCTACGAATATGTGCTAATAAGCGTAAAAATAAACCCATGCAATAAAATGAAATTTCAGTGCTCAAGCTGTTGTGTAGACTATTGAATGGCATCTGGGTAAGATCTGTTTTTTACAATGGTTCCCTAAGAGAAGTAAGGTAGACAGAAATGATATCAAAATCATTGCTAACTTTGATACAAACTTCAGATGGTCATAATAGTCTGTCCACTCAATATATTTCAAACGATGACCGTTGTCCCTCTTCAAGGGCTTTCATCCAATTAATGCTCTTTTAATTACATATTATTGTGTTCATAAATTTAAGAGTGCTTTGCGCGGAAGATAGTTTTAAAAATATTCTCGCAGTTGGGTTTCTGTAGACGTTATAAGGGGAATGAAATTTTCGTAATGACGGAACATCAATAGGATTTCTTCTTTCAAAGAGTATATTTACGCAAACGATTAACATTCTAATTTATATTGCGCTATGAATATTTTTCGTGCACTTTATATCTTAGCAGCACTATCGTCTATGAGACTATTCCGGCACGATCATCGCAAACGCAGCGCAAAAACATAGCCGTCACGCAATAAAGACATTCCAAAGAAATTCATTATTAAGAAGCGGAAGAATGGAGCTACTAGGTAACCACAAAAGTTCTAGCCGTTTCTATGTTGCCATAAAAGGAAGTGATAGAAGATATGCAAATGAGTGTACAGTGTGGTCTAAAATCTGTCAGAGGGGAACAGGAAGGTTAGCCTGTATAAATCCAAGACTGTTGGGCATTCACATCAATCACATCTCGTGCAGAAGTGAAGACAAATGGAGGTATCGAATGAGATGGTTAGGTGTTGTTTGCTTTATGTCTTCAAGGTGGGCATCTCAGGACCAGCATCAAATCGCCGAATGTCTCTTGCGCTTGTGTATGATACTGTGAATGAACGCACCGCAAGGCACTGGTTCCAGAAATTCAGGTCGGGAGAATTTGCCATTTCTGATGAATGACGTAGTCTAGTGTGTCTGGTGGACTAGAAAGGGTTGACTATGAGCTGCTATCAACTAATCAAACCAGCACTGGGGACCTGTACTCCCAGCAGTTGGAATGTGTGCAACAGGCATTGCAGCAGGAGCCAGCATTGGTGAATCCCAAAGGGGTACACATGTGGCGCGGGTGACCAGGGAAACCATAGAGCGGCTTGGCTGGGAAACTTTGTGTCATCCAACTTACTCACCAGATCTTGCTCCAATGGATTATCACCTTTTCCATTCTCTGGACAACCATCTTCGTGGAAAATCCTACACCAATTATACAGACTTGCGAAAGGCACTCACGGACTTCTTTGAGTCCAATACCGGCAAATTCTTTGGAGACTAGCGATACGCTAATTTTTGTGTACATCATTTTGTTTTCCGGAATTAAAAACAGCAAGAAGTTTTATGGTTATCTAGTACTTATAGTTTTCGCAATGTCCGTCTGTCTATCCGTCCGTCCCCTTCATAATTTCCGCATGTTTTTGAGGTAGAAGGTTTGAAATTCGGGATGTGGCTTATTATGTGCATGTGCACCAACACTATTTAGTTTGGTTTTGATTGGTCCATTGAGGTCGGAGTTTTGTGGGCTGAAATTAGAGGGAACTAAAAGGTCTACGCGTATTTATGCATATAAAGGAGTGAAATTCGGAATGCAGATTTCTCTAAGCAAGGTCAACATTACTATGAAGTTTGGGCCAAATTGTCCCAATGGGGTCGGAATTGTGGGGGTGGCAGTTAATTGGTCTTTAGAACTATGGCAACATATGGCATATCATATATCATTCTATCGGAAATGATGAGAAACGAAAGAAGATAGAGCTCTTTTCCACTTTCTAAATACTACGTTCGAGAAAATCAGTTTTTCAATTTAAAAAATTGGGGAGGGGGTAAAAGTCAGATAGAAGGGCTTCCGCTACTTTCCTATACCTTCCTCGGGAGGATTAATTTCTTGTTAACTAGCGGAAGAATGGAGCTACTTATTGGTTTCACAATGTCCGTCTGTCCATCTGTCCCTTCAAAATATCCGCATTTTTGAGGTAGAAGGTTTAAATTCGGAATGTAGCTTACTATGGGCATGTGGGCCTTCACTATTTAGTTTGGTTTTGATTAGCCCACTGGGGTTGGAGTTTCGGGGGGTGGGAATTAGAGGGGATCAAATGATCCTTGTGTAATTACGTATATAAAGGAGTGAAATTCATTATGTTGATTCCTCTGGAAAAGATCTACATTACTATTAAGTCTGGGCCAAATTGTCCCAATAGGGTCGGAGTTGTGGGGGTGAGAGTGACTTGGTTATTAGAGCTATGGCAACAAATGGCATGTGATATATCATTCGATCGGAAATGATGAGAAACGAAAGAAGATATAGCTCTTTTATACTTTCTTAATACTATGTTCGAGAAAAAGAATTTTTCTATTTGAAAAAAATTGGGGGGGGGGGGTTAAAAAGTGAGATAAATTGGTAAAAATAGATCATCTTAGGGCTTCCGCTACTTTCTTATACCTTCCTCGGGAGGATTAATTTCTTATTTATTATTAGCACAAGAAATTAAGCCTCTCGAGAAAGGTATAGAAAAGTAGCGGAAGCCTTGAGTTCATCTATATTTAACCGCCCTTCATATGTACTTTTTAACCATCCAATTTTTTGTATAAAAATTGATTTTCTTGAATTTAGTATTTAGAAAATATAAATGAACTCGATTTTTGTTCTCATCATTTTTTATCGAATGATATACAGTATATCACGCCATATGTTGCCATATTTCTAAAGACCAAGTGACTGCCACCCTTCCAACTCCGACTCCGCTGGAGCAATTTAGCCTAAACTTCATACGATTATAGATTTTTCTTAGAGGGATATGCATATCGAATTTCACTCTCTAACATACCCAAATACCACATAGATAATTTGGTCCCTTCTAGCTCCCACCTCCGTAATTCCGATCTCAGTGGGCCAATCAAAACTAAACTAAATAATGAAACTACCCATGATTATAATAAGCTAAAGATAATGCCGGGTAAAAGAAATCTCAGATTAATATCATTCATAAGACAGTCGCCAAAGAATTGTGTGTAGTCCATTGTCTATTAAAGGACTCATATGCAAAGCCCTAGTCGTCACAGGTGCTGTCGAGAATTACCTCGACATTCCGAATTTGAACCTTCTACCTCAACAAATGCAGAATTTATGAAGGAGACGGACGGACGGAAATTGTGAAACCAGTAAGTAGTTCCATTCTTCCGCTATTTAATAAGTAGCTCCATTCTTCCGCTACTTAATAAGCATCGTCATAATCAGTTTAACATTTCCTAAACACACCAATTAATGTAAATTTTATTCAAATCTGAAAAATTCAATTTTTTTCTTTCATTTCTTCATAAAAGCAGCTGAATTACTTGTGATTTCATCATCTAAAAATGAGAGTTGGAGGTCTCGAAAACCTTTGTGTCAGCTTCATTTTTTTGCATGCGACAATAGGAACAATTGCAAGATGTTAATATTCATTAACATGATAGAAACTGCAATCAAAAACTAAAATTCGAGAGTTTCATCAACATTTTTTAGCATTCATTTTTTTAATTGTTTTCTATAGGATCTATTCAATTTAAAATTCTGTCATAAAAAACCTCATTTGATATGTTCAAATCAGTGTATAATCTGATTTTCAATAGAATCGTTGTTACTAGGGCTGTGTTCAACCGACTGATCAAAGAATAAATGCTCCTCATTCACGCATTGATGTATCCAGAATGTTATTTTGAGAAGCATATGTAAAATAATGGCAGAATAATGAATGAGGAGGAAAGGAAAAACTGAGTGATCTGAATTCGCACCTTTCCCTAGGACCTAGGTCATCGCCTCTACTATTGGGTTTCCATTATGACTGTTTAGAAGTCTTTAGGAGTCATTCATAAAATAAGTTTCCATCACTCTGTAACGCTTTGTAACATACGTACGTACGTAATGTATTCGAATATTCCCTTAAAAGAGTAAATCTTTCACATAAAAAAGGAGCCATAATCATGTGCAGTGATATTTAGTGGCCATTTATTATGACCACCTCCTCAGTATTTTGTTGCGCCATCTTTAGGAACACTGCGTTGACTCGTCTTGGAGTATGACTCCTCGAGATGTTGACAGTTGGTTGTGGAATCTTAGATCATACTTGATGGTTGTGTCAGATTTGATGGTTGTGGATCTAGCTATCTGGTGGCTTTATCAACTTCATCCAACAAATGCTCAATCGGATTGTGATCTGGAGATTGTAAGGGGGTAGGAGGCTGCACCTAAGCAAAGCATTTCCCCTGAAACCAATCCTGCATAATATGAGCACTATGGCAGGAGGCATCATCTTGTTGAAAGTAGCCTTCTTTATTAGTATAAACCATCAACATGACAGGCTGAACTTGGTCAGCAACGATATTTAGACGTTGATCAACACAAGTTAAAAGGCCTTCACCAGCAATGCATTTGGGGGTTCCTGCTGCTTCCGCCAATTTGTCACTAGCCATCTACTTGATATACCTCAAAATATGAATCACTGCTTACGAGGGAGAATCGGTTAGTAATGAGAATTTGCGTTTCATAAATTAACTTCAAACATTTAGAGCGATCAAATTGTATTTTGAAAACTTTATATACAGTATTGCCTATTTTTTGAACACAATTGGTTTATGCAGCGATTCCAACGTATAAACCAGCTACGGTGTACATATGTCAAAAAAATTCGTTCGACTGATTGCAAACCACCGTCGGACACTCGTTTCAAGTCGCACTGTACGTTTCCTATTTGACTGTCTTATGTTGAAAAATGAGGTAATATATAAAGTTTTCAAAATATAATTTGGTTTGAAATTAATTTATTAAACGCAAATTTCCGTTACTTTCCGATTCTCCGTAGTAATTCTCGACTGTCCAAACTTAATGCTTCTGTGCGAAATGGAGAAGTTTTCTCTTGTTACCTGCAGACAAAAAAGATGTGCGAACAGGCCTTCGGCTTCCATATCCCATACAATGCAGAGCGAATAGTGCATTCAGAGATCTTTTGAGAAGATCATTTATTAAGATGTGCTGTATTTTGCTGCATTGTTGTCCTTTTCAATTCTGAACAGTCACCGTTCCGCTCAAGCATTCACTAGTCGACCACAAGTTGCACGTTGAGATCCAGTTTTTGGCTGACAGTCTAGTCTTTAAGCGCTAACAATAGCTGCTTTTAAACATACCAAGAATGCGGGGTACCGCTGATATTCACTCCATGGCTCTGAGCTCCTACAATCATCCCGTGTTAAATGTCTGCCAAATCGCGTTGTTTTAACCATAATTCAATTCTATTACTGTCGTAAGCTTAATGCACACGTAAAAGTGTTTTCCTTTTTTATACCAATCTCGCCTGTTTAAAGCCTGTTTCATATTCAGCAAATGCGCAGTGTGAAGCGAATTCCCGATTCCAGGCGTTCTCTAGGCGTCACAAACCCGCGCATGTTAAAATCCAGAGCGGAAACGAAGCGGAGAGCTAAACAAACTGTGCTCTGGTTGGTTGTTGGAAGAGTCGTTCTTTCATCCAGTCACTGTTGCTTTCTAGACATCATGTATGTACGAGGGTAGATCAAAAATTTCCCAGACTAATGCTCCTATATGTTTATTAAATACCGAAAAGTGCTTTATGCTTTCAGTGTGGGGAAAAGTGTCTGTCCGTAACTCTAACTCCTCCAAGGCTATGAAAGATTTTCGCCAGACGATGAATATGGTTCATGACACGGACCAATCACAAATATTATCTAAATCGGTTCAATAGCACGTGCATAAACGGTACCTTCACGACCCCATCTAGCTTTTTTCAATGGTAAGCTATACTAGTAGTAAGTAATACATCAAACAAATCGTAATGACGAGATAGAAGCGGCTATTAATTAGTATTTTCCTCATTTGATAAATATGTTTCCGCGAATTAACCAATTTGAAAATGGTTGTCATGTAATCGATACAATAGCACGTGCTCTAATGGTACCCTTATGACACCCTCAAAAATTTTCATTGATAATATATGCCAAATAGTATATCAAACAATTCGGAATGATGTGCCATGGATGACTACAAAGTAAAGTGATTGATAGTTGAAATAGGATCAAAGGCACCTGGTTTAGTGGAACCAATATGGTTCATTGGAACTTATAATGCTAAGACATGGCATGTGATATATCAAACAACTTGGAATGATGTGTAATGAATGAATACAACGTAAAAGTAATGATAATCCAAATTGGTTCAAAGGTACGTGATTTACTGGTATCATTATGGTCCATTAGAAACCTTCAATGTTAACATAGGGCATTTGAAAAATTTGGTTCCGCGAATGGTTTCGTTTAGCCTTTCGGTACTTGGTTATGTCATTCCTTATTTTTAAGTATTACCAATCTCTTATATATCGTTAGAATTACCCTTTTTGCTCTTTCTATTACAGCCAGTGAACTCTATACAAACTGGAACGCTCGCTCATTGTTCAAAGGTGAAACATCTCGGAAGCATAATTTTTTCATGGTCGTGTTGGCGAAAAGAGCAAACAAACTAAAAAGCCGCATCTCAATATACAAAAACCAATGAAAACCATGCCAATCAAACAAACAGGGCTCTCTAAACGGCAACTTTTTTAGTTATTATTTCAAGAATATGACTTGAAAATCGTTTTTAATTAATATTTTTTTAAATCAAAGGAACAACAGTATGATATCATAACAGCGACAGTATCGTTATATCAAAGTTATGGTGATAATCACATGAAATATTAATTTAGAGTAAGAGATTTCAGAAATTATTCAAAGAAACAACAATTTTAATTATATGACAGCAGTAGCAGTGTCATTAAAACATCAAAGTTATTGTGGCAATTACGAGGGGAGATTGATAAATAAGGTCTCTATGGCTGTAACTTTTTTATTTGTTAACCGATTTTCAAAATTCTTTTTGTATCTTATACTCATATTTGTCCTCTATGTAATGCACTATTCACTTTTCGACATAGTCCCTATTCCTTTCCAAGCATTGCGCCAACGCGTGACTAGTTGGGTGAACCCGTCGGAGAGGAATTCCGGAGTTGTTGTCGACACCAGGATTGAATGGCAGCGTTTACCTCGCCGTCAGAACCAACTCATGTCCCTTAAGGGGCTCTTTCTTTTTTGGGAAGTGGTGAAAGTCGCAATGTGCAAAGTCTTTCATTTTTGAACTGCAGTTTTTCATCTTTGAACTGTAGGCGCTGCAACGCCTCTGATGTGTGGTGACTCGTGTGCGGGCGGACGTTATCGTACTCCAGAAGAGGGTCCAAAGCTGCCATTCAACACTGGTTTCGACAACAACTCCGGAATTCCTCTCCGACGGGTTCACCCAACTAGTCACGCGTTGGCGCAATGCGTGGAAAGGGATGGGGACTATGTCGAAAAGTGAATAGTGCATTACATAGAGGACAAATGTGAGTATAAGATACAAAAAGAATTTTGAAAATCGGTTAACAAATAAAAAAGTTACAGCCATGGAGACCTTATTCATCAATCGCCCTTCGTACATGAAAATAACTACATAAATTAATATCACAGGTCGAGAACAATTTTAGAATAACAGGTTTTAAAAATTCTTCGAAGGAACAACAATATTAGTTATATCACAACAGCAACAGTATCAATATATTATCAAAATTATTGTGATAATCACATGAAAAAACCACTTATATTAATATCACAGACGAGTACAATTTTAGCATAACAGGTTTTAAAAATTATTCAGATTTGGTAAACTAATTAATAGCAACAAATATCAAAATTAATTATCACATCAAAGTGCCTACTGAATCTTATAAAAATTATTTGTAAAATTCAGAGAAATTGTAAACTTAACATTATATCGGGTGTTCAATTTATCTGAAGACATTGAAATATCTCGAGAACCGCACATCGGATCAAAAAAAGTGTGGAATGAAAAATGTTCGTCTCGAAGGGGGACATCTAATGATACCAAACTCGACCCCCCACCCCCACTCCCTGGAGGTGGGGGAGGGAGGAGTTAAAAAATTTAAATGGGAACCCCCATTTTTTATTGCAGATTCGGATTCTTCAGAAAAAATTACCCCAATTTGACCTACGATTCGAGTCATTTCGGTCACAGATGGCGCTGTAATCGACAAAAATCAAAATGGGTAAAAAAATCGTTGAAAAATGGCGATATCTCAAAATAAAATGGCGATATCAGATCAGCAAAATAAAATTAAATGTTTTTGATATTCTTACAAATGCTACTTAATGACACCATAATTGTCCACCCTATTTCTTGAGATATCGCCATTTTTCAACGATTTTTTACCCATTTTGATTTTTGTCGATTACAGCGCCATCTGTGGCCGAAATGACTCGAGTCGTAGGTCAGATTGAGGTAATTTTTTCTGAAGAAACCGCATCTGCAATAAAAAATGGGGGTTCCCATTTAAGTTTTTTTACTCCTCCCTCCCCCACCTCCAGGGGGTGGGGGTGGGGAGGTCGAGTTTGGTAACATTAGATGTCCCCCTTCGAGACGAACATTTTTCATTCCACACTTTTTTTTGTTCCGATGTGTGGTTCTCGAGATATTTCAATGTCTTCAGATAAACTGAACACCCGGTATTTTCGGAATGGAACAATATTTAAAAGTTATGTAAATTCCAAGTAATGTCGAAATGTCTTATAGATGTTTAAATATAATTAACCTGCTTAATCTGCTTCTTTCTGAATTAGTGTTTTTTATGGATAAGTTTTAATGTGCTTTGTTTTCCAAAATCATATAAACGTAATGTGCAGTATGTTTTAGATATAACTTTTGTAAGCTGCAAATAATGTGGGACTTCACATTCCACTTCTTCAGCAATAGAGTGGCTAGATAAAAATGGAAAGTGACCATGCTCGTAAAATTTCATCAGCACAGAATTTACAATCACCTGCTTCAATCGTTTTTCAATCATCATTTTGTTTTCGAGCAGCTTTTTGAAACTCAATTTCTTATTCGGGATAGATGAGGTAAATGAAATAAAGAGCGCACATATTTGTAAGCTTTTGAAGAATAAGAATACAGAGTTAAAGCAAACGCCTTAACCATATCAGTGTATGTGCGAGCTATTTTTCCACGTTTATCATTTTTTTGATGTATGAAGAGATCTAAAGGAAAACCTTCAAAATAGTTTTTCAGATTCTCTGAGATGCCACCTGACAAATGTTTTTTTTTCAAGTTCATCGAGCAACATTTTCATAGATGCGATTTTCTTATTTTTTCTCCGAAGTTTCTGTTGTAAAGTTATTATCTTCCGCCGTAATTTAAGTTTGATAGGTGGTTGGGTAAATACCGGGTGGGCAAGAAATAACGTGAGGTGTTCAGAACGTACCGGAACTGACTTTTCGTTGAGATTTTTAGCACGTATGGAAGTGGATGATGCATGGCCATGGCAAATTTTATGGAGTGATAGGCACACTTTTGTTTGAATGGTGATATCAATACCCACAACTGCCGTATTTGGGCTGCATCAAATCAACAAGTGTGTCTGCCAAATCCTATGCATTCACCGAAACTAACAGTATGGTGCGGCTTTACTGCTTCTTTCATCATCGGCCCGTACTTTTTTGAAGAAATCCGTCCCCGTGGACCAGTGACTTGTTCCGTCAATTCTGCCAGGTATGCCGATATGCTTGAGAATTTTGTGATACCACGATTGCAGGAAAAGGAATGTCTGGATTCTACCATTTTTATGCAGGATGGTGCGCCACCGCACCTCGGACGTCAGGTGCAGCAGATCTTGCGAGAACGTTTTTCAGACAACAGAATAATTAGTCGTGTATTTCCCATGGTATGGCCACCCAGGTCGCCTGATCTCAACCCTTGTGATTTTCGGTTATGGGGATATTTGAAAAGCCTTGTGTATCAAGCACATGTTCCTGACGTCTCAACCTTAAAGGATCAAATAACGTTACATATCAGACTAATTAATGCAGATATGCTGCGAGCTGCCGTAGAAAATGTCGTGTACCGCATGCAGCTATTGGAACAGCACACTGGTGGTCATATTGAAACACATTTGTAATTAAAAATAAAACATTGTTTATTGTTGTTACTAAAGTTGGTTTGTACGGTATTTGTTCATTTGACAATTAGATATTCATTGTTTTCTTGAAATAAGCGTCCCCTATGGCGACTTTTGGTACTATTTTTTTTGTTTTTTTGCATAAATCGAAACTGCATGTTCCACTAAGTATATACACCAAAATGTACTGCATTTGGCCTAATAGAATTCCCGCTAGCGAGCTCTGAACACCCCACGTTATTTCTTGCCCAGCCGGTATATTGGCTTTGCTGTTAATAATAACTGTGTTTTCATTATTAATTTCAACGCATGATGATGATAAGTCTTATGTAGGTGTTTATTGTTTTCCTCATCATGAAGTTTTACCTATAAAATACTTAACGCACAATTAATGCACCTTCGGTTCAATTACACTAAATAACATAAAATAAGATAAAATCAATTTATCCTTTTTATTTGGTAAATTGCAACGAACTAAGGGTCTTCGCTTTCTCGTTACACTTTCGTGAGTGTGTGTTGGGTAATCAATTAATGAAGGAACAGTTGAAGCTTTTAAGGTGCTTCCTCCGCCAACTTTTAGTTCATAATCATCATTAGTAAAATGAATGCTGCAGAATGCAATATGTTTGTTTTGGGTCTAGTCTTTCCGATAAACAGCTGAAATGCACTGAGAAAGAATATCAGGTCTGGAGAACGGAAACCTAGACATCGATCAAAAGTTTGTTATGCACATGGATTGTCAAACATCTGATACAAGAAGAGTTAAATTTGCCTATAAAATCGGATATCTTGTTTTGTTTTGTCCCATCTGTTTGAACAATCAACCACACAGCATGAAATAACCATTATGATGATATGTGGTGTTATTAAACGTTTAACATGGTTATAGGCCTACAACAGTCAAAATCACGACGACAAGATAATAAAACTGTTTTAACAAAACTAAATCGTTCCTTATATCTAAGCTTTATAACACGTACTGTCATAAGCAGATGCACAACGTCCAATTCAACAGTCGGCAATTGTTTTTCTTTTCAATTACCTTGTAAATGTTTACGACCGCTGGTTTACCAAGCAAGCTGACTGCATATGGCTGCTGGCAACATGCAGCGTTTTGCCAACACCACCAGGAAAAGTAAGCGATAAGCATTGGACTCACTTTTTTCTTTTTGTTCGCCTAGGAGCGAGCGTTCCAGTTTGTATAGAGTTCACTGATTACAGCAAACGGCGCTATCGTATGATTCATTATTAGGTTATTAGGCAATGCAACGCACGTGTTTGTTGCGCTTGGTCTGCCTTCTTAATTTAAAAATATAGTCGTATGAAGTAGACAGAAAAACTGTCTTAAAATTCGCACAAAATAGAAACGAGGGTTTCAAAAAGAAAGTTGTGGATTCTTAAGCAAGGTTGTCAAATGGGATGAAAGTTGGATGCCACGTTACGAACCTGAACGAAAGAGGAAGTCGTCAGAGTTGTTACACGCAGATTCGCCGCCACCCAAGAAAGGCGCGTGTGATAAACATCCGCTGGAAAGGGCTTGAAACTCGTATTTTTCGACGTTGAAGGCTTCATTTATGATCACGTTGTTCCACCACACCCTACTGTAACAGGCCCATATCATCAAAAACAATATCATACGCTACATTCACCACAAGGGACCTCAATTTACGGAGCAAGGATTCATTCTGCACAGGAAAACGCGCCGGCGTACACGGCCAACATAACGAAGGAAACGATAGCCGAAATGAACCCTGAACTCATGGAACATTCCCTTATTCGGATTTGGCCCCATGTGATGTCTGTCTGTTTCTTACGATAGAAGAACTAATTTCGAGAAAGAAATTGCAACTGATCATATGTTGGCAAAAATATAGTCTCTGGAAGTTCTACGAATGTTGGACCAAACGCTGGGATAGTTGCATCGATCCGCAGAGAAGATACGAGATGTGTACAAAAGTATCGGACCTTTATTTTTCCTGCCTAAGCGAAAGAACCACGGGTTTTCTCCTCTGGCGACGAGGTGTAGGTGACCTTCATCCGCATGCGTGCAGTTGATCACGTACGCAGAGCTTGTGAGTTGTTGCCTGTCATCGTGAGAATAAGTGAGTGTAGTACACCCCTGTCGATTTTTCAGTGTTTTGAAAGGCCAAATCACTATCAAACGGCCCGTGATGCTGTACGACGGAAACGATCCAACCTTTGGGCAACAGGAACTAGTTCGCTCATCACAACAATGCACTCGCCCATTCATCGCTTCTGATTCAGAAGTTCCTGGTTAAACACAGCACTCCTTTGGTCCGTCAGCTTCCTTACTCCCCTGATATGGCTCCATGCGACCTTTGGCTGTTACCCAAGCTCAAAACGCCGCTGTAAAGAACCCGATTTCAGTCACGAGAAGACGTTATGCAGAAAACTGATGCGGAGCTGTCCGCCATTCCCAAACAGGCCTTCCAAAGATGCTTCCAACAATGGCGGGAGCGGTGGAGAGGTCTGTGCAGTCCAAAGGAGAGTACTTTGAAAGGGATTAATGTATAAATCCTACAAGCGCATAACTTTAGTTTCCCGGCCAAAGGTCCGATACTTTTTGTACACACATCGTATTTCGAAAAGGAGTAACTTGTTTTCACTATCTGCAATAATTTTTTTTCCCAGGGACATTTGTCTGAGAAATTTTTAATCATTAGAACATTAGTTGAGAGTGCGCACTCGGGGCGACGTCTGAAAATTTCAATTCCATTGAAACTCCAGAAACTCTAAGTCGCTTTCCGCCGCGAAATCGCTGAATGTGAAACAGGCTGATAGCGACAACAGCGTCATCAGTTGAAGTGGTGCATAGACGAATGTTCATACATCAATAACCCCCCCCCCTTTTTCCGTTCAATTTTGTCAGTTTCAAAATTTTTTCCTCCCCCCATCAAGCGAACGTAATTTGTGAATGACCTCTCGGTACACTTAGAGAGACATCTTAACTGTACTGGTGTCTGCAATAGCCCAGTTAGTAGAGGCGAGCTAGAGACGCTTCGGATTCAGGTTTAGGAATTTCTTTTTTCCTTTTCATCTACATTTTAATTAAGAAGCATATGAAGCATCAAAAATAATTATTTTACTCATTCCTAATGCTGGGTGCCCACTTAGCGCAACGATAGCGCGATTCTATCGCTTCGTGAAGCACGCATGCGCAGAGTGACGTCACGAGGGCGATTCTGTGGCGCATCTAAGCAACACCATCTAAGCAACACCACCTGTGTCTTCTAGGTGGTTTTGATCTAAGGCGATTGAAAAGCTCTGCATGCCAGAGCTTTTCGATCGCGCGACTCCATCGCACCCAATCAGAAAACAGTTTCGAATAACGTGGCACATGCAATCATGGCAGCACTACTTCGAGATGGTCGGATATCGCTACGGAAAATTTGATTGAAGATATCAAGTAATATGCAATTCTGTATGCACGAAATATCCAATTCTGATTTTGGAAGCACGAAATCTTGAAGTGGGAAACGAAATGATCGCGTAGATAGCGAATTGATCACGCGGCCGTCGCGCCAAGTAGGCACGGAGAAGCGAATTGATCGCCTGGCGTTTGTTGCGCATGCGAATATGACTCAAAGCGATAGAATCGCGCTATCGTCGCGCTAAGTGGGCACCCAGCATAAGTGATACTTGAGAATGAGTATCACTTATATGTAACGAATAACCCGTACATAATAAAAACAAAAATGACAATAAAGGTAGAATTAACAAAATTAATAAAATAACGGGCTTTCTGGGATTGTTTTATTTATACGAGGGTGGGCTGAAAAGTAATGCCTCCATGGCTGTAACTTTTTTATTTTTTAACCGATTTTCAAAATTCGTTTTGTATCTGATACTCACATTTCTCCTCTATGTAATGCACTATTCACTTTTCGACATAGTCTCCATCCCTTTCCACGCATTGTACCAACGCGTGACTAGTCGGGTGAACCCGTCGGAGAGGAATTCCGAGGTTGTCGTCGACACGAGGATTGAATAGCAGCTTTGGATCCTCTTCTGCAGCACGATAACGCTCGTCTGCGCACGATCGCCACACAGCAGAGGGGGTTGCAGCGCCTACAGTTCATAGATGAAAAACTGCAGTTCAAAAATGAAAGGCTTTGCACCTTGCGACTTTCACCACTTCCCAAAGAGGAAAGAGCACCTTAAGGGGCATGAGTTGCGTTCTGACGACGAGGTGAAACCTGCCGTTCGGTCTTGGTGTCGACAACAACCCCGAAATTCCCCTGCGACGGGTTCACCCGACTAGTCACGCGTTTGTACAATGCGTGGAAAAGGATGGGGACTATGTCAAAAAGAGTTTAGTATGTTATGTAGAGGAGAAATGTGAGTATCAGATACAAAAAGAATTTTGAAAATCGGGTAAAAAATAAAAAAGTTACAGCCATGGAGGCATTACTTTTCAGCCCACCCTCGTACCAATACAAATTTTTCTAATAACAATAAACAAAACAATAAATGATTAGTATAAAGAATAAGCAGTGTACACACGGCGACTATTGAACTGTTTATTATTCAATTTTATTTTCAATTGAAAGAATTAATTATAAATAAAATACTGATATGTGTACTTTTAAGTCAATGTAAATTTCGATAAAAAGTTTTTAAAACTATCGCAAGATTTTTTTTCAACTTTATTTAAAGGCATTTTCATTCCCGTATCATATATAATATTTCTTTACATATAATTTCATTGTTCACTCTTAAAGTGATACTCTTTAAATATCCAATAAGGGTTCACCAATCTCGAGTTCTTTATAAGTTTCTCTTTCACTAACAATTGCCTAAGAAACTTTCTTTTTAAGAGTCAGCAGATTCTCTGAAGCAATTTTCAAACGATTAAGAGTTTCAGTATCCCCATGCAAAAGAATAGCAAATGATAATGAAACAAGTCAGGCAACTAAAATGCCCAAGTCCGACAGGATTTTAAGGCTTTCGAGAATAAAAGGAAAGCATTTATTTTCTAAAGAAGCCTTTCGTTGTTAGGGTTAGATGAGGTTGCTAAGGAAGCCGCTGGTTGCTAAGAAAAGGCGTATTCGAACGGAAATATGTAGTTCAAAATGAATAAAAGTATCTGAAAATTTAAATGGAGAGAGTAGTAATTCTCTATAAATTCGAATATATTAGAGTCCTTTATTTGTAAGGATTCCAATTTAATGAAATGAGCGTCAGTCAATCGTTGAAGCGTTATGTATAAGAGTCTATTACAACCCCCCAACATAAGTATGGAATATTTTCTAAATGTTATTGCAGCATTGAAAAGATAATTTTTTAAGCTACAAATTATCCAGAGAATGTGACAAAACTTTTTTTTATGAATTCTTCTATCCATATTGTACCATGTTAAACAAAAGGTGGTTTTCAAAAGTTATAACTTAAACGAGTAACAATATTTTTTTAATAAATATCTCAACATAAATATGGAATACACTGCTTCGTGTAACAAAAATATGGAATATACACTTTCGGTATTGTGTCGGTCCTCCTTTAGCTTTGATTATGGCTTTAATTCGCCTTGGCATCGATGCTACGAGGTTTTCACATAATTCTGGAGGTATTTCTTTCCAGGAGTCTCGAACTGCGTTCTTTAACTCTGTGATGTTTTGTGGCTTCTTCTGCCACACTAATGTTTTCAGGTGGGCCCAGACGTTTTCAATTGGATTAAGATCCGGACTATTGGCAGGCCATGGTAAACGTGAGATTTGTTTGTCTCGCAACCAATTGTTCACTTTGTGTGCTCTGTGACAGGAGGCGTTGTCATCTTGATAAACAAAATCAGCATCTCCAAAGTGATCATCTGCTGCCTGTAGAACCAGATGCTCCAAAATCTCCAAATAAACGTCTGCATTGACAGTAGTTGTCAGAATTTCCATTGTACCAACACCTTTTGCTGACATTGAACCCCAGATCATGATTGCAGCTGGAAACTTTTTTGAAGACAGTCTTGATGGAATTTTTCGGATGATTTTCTCCAAACGTTATTAGCAACATTGTCGCCATAGCCAAGGCAAATCCTAGATTCGTCAGTGAACAAAAATTGTTCCCAATCTTCTACAGTCCATTTTTCATACTGCCTTGCCCAGTTAAGACGCTCTGTTTTCTGCTTAACGGTTAGAAATGGCTTTGTTTTGGCTTTGCAGGAAACGTAATGACGTTCTCGCAATCGTCGCCACACAGTCTGGTCAGATACATCCACACCACAGCTTTTCCACTCTGCATTAAATTCTCTTGTGGTCTTGAAACGGTTTTTTCTGACAATTTCAATTAATTGTCTATCATCTCTACGTGATGTGCAGCGAGGTCTACCACTTCTTCGTTTGTTGTTGACACTTACTGTCATTTTCAACTTCAACAAAATTTTTGATACTGCACTTTGTGAACACTTAACCTTACTGGCAATTTCTTTTTGAGGTAAACCTTTAGCATGAAGGTTTTTAATGGTATTTCTCTGGTCAATCGAGAGCTCCTTTACTTTCACCATTTTGAGACAATTATTGGAGTGCACGATTTTTTCCTTAAATTTTGTCGTATTTATATGAGTAGTGAAGCTTGATATTTGCATCTAAGTTGCATAAAAGCAGTGATTGGTTTAATTTTTTCATTGATATCCAAATTTTTCATACTTATGTTAGTGGATAAAACCTATTCCATATTTTTGTTGAAGCAACCAAATATTAAAAAAATCCTATTCGATTGATTTATAAGTTGCATACCAGTATTTTTATTTAAAGATACTTACTTACCATACATGGAATTAACGGGAAAAAATCATGTCATATTCTCTGAATAATTTGTAGCTTAAAAAATTATTTTTTTCAATGCTGCAATGACATTTAGAAAGTATTCCATACTTATGTTGGGGGGTTGTATTTCTTAACAATTTATTGCTAAAGCATTTCTACGTAAGCATGTACTGTTGAAGCGAGCGATTAGCTACTAGCTATTGATAACAATTTGCCTAACAGAAATTAACTATTGATTTTTCATTGATATTTACATGCCATATCTTCATTCATGACACATCATTTCAAGATGTATGATATATTACATGCCATATCTTAACATTAAAAGTTTCCAATGGATCATGTGACGCCTAAACTTTGCACGTGAGCACCGCCACTGGACCACAGACGATTGGGCTAAGGTCGCCTTCTCCGAAGAGTCAAGGTTTTTGCTCCATAAGATTCACGGGCGATGGCGAGTGCGTCTTGAACGCCATGAGAGTGCAGAAGAATATTTTGGGCCGGAAACAGGCTGGTGGGGGTTGTGTGCATGTGTGAGGGATCTTCTGTTGGGAGCAGTTAGGTCCACTGATTCGTCTAGAGGGCAATTTGAATGCCTGTGGTTACCTGTCAATCGTAGCGGACCAGGTGCACCAGTACATGCTCCCGCTTTCCCTCCAATGTGATGGTGTGTTCCAGCATGACAATGCACCCTGCTACAAGGCACGTCTCCTGGATTGGTTCGAGGAACACTCTACTGACTTTCGAGTGCTCCCTTGGCCCGCTGCCATACCATCGGACACATACCGCGCATTTCTTACGTCCATGTCACGACGCTTAGCAGCAGTTATAGCGGCAAAGGGTGGCTACTCCCATTACTAGCGGGTGGTCATAATTCAGTGATACGACAGTGTTTGTTTATATGAATATTTTTTCTTGTTTTTGTGTAAGGAAACTGTCCTCAAAGTTTTTAAAATTACGAGGGTTGGGGCATAGGTCATGGTAACTATTTTTTTCCTTGTAGATATGTGAACGGATCACAAACGTATATGTGCCGTGTGGAAGTTCTGCAGGCATAGTGTGTATGCAGAACAACAGATGGCTTTGTGATAGCTGGTAGTAGCGCAGCGAGGGCTGTGAAATCAGTCAGTTGGTGAGTGTGGGGCGAGATGGAAGTAACCCGTGTTGAGCAGCGCGCTTACATCAAAATAGCCGTTCTCCGAGGGAGAAATGAGATGGAATGTCACAGTGAATTAGTGGAAGCCCTTGGGAATAATGCCCTACCAAACCGTACAGTAGCACGGTGGGTAGGAAAGTTTCAGCAAGGACGTGTGTACTGTGTTGTCATTCTTTTGCACCGTGAAGGACATATTGCCCTGTATACTACCGTAACAAATTAGTCTGTTACGAAATTTCATTGCTATTCATTGTCCACACATGTAGTTTCAAGAAAAAAATAGTTGCCATAACTTTTGTCCTAACCCTCGTATTTTTGAAATCCCCCATTAAATTATATTACACAATATTTTCAAACAGATTCTACGAGGGGCGATTGATAAATAAGGTCTCTATGGCTGTAACTTTCTTATTTGTTAACCGATTTTCAAAATTCTTTTTGTATCTTATACTCACATTTGTCTTCTATGTAATGCACTATTCAGTTTTCGACATAGTCCCCATCCCTTTCCAAGCATTGCGCCAACGCGTGACTAGTTGGGTGCACCCGTCGGAGAGGAATTCCGGAGTTGTTGTCGACACCAGGATTGAATGGCAGCGTTTACCTCGCCGTCAGAACCAACTCATGTCCCTTAAGGGGCTCTTTCTTCTTCGGGAAGTGGTGAAAGTCGCAATGTGAAAAGTCTTCCATTTTTGAACTACAATTTTTCATGTTTGAACGGTAGGCGCTGCAACGCCTCTGGTGTGTAGTGACTCGTGTGCGGGCGGACGTTATCGTACTCCAGAAGAGGGTCCAAAGCTGCCATTAATCCTGGTGTCGACATCAACTCCGGAATTCCTCTCCGACGGGTTCACCCAACTAGTCACGCGTTGGCGCAATGCGTGGAAAGGGATGGGGACTATGTCGAAAAGTGAATAGTGCGTTACATAGAGGACAAATGTGAGTATAAGATACAAAAAGAATTTTGAATATCGGTTAAAAAATAAAAAAGTTACAGCCATGGAGACCTTATTTATCAATCGCCCCTCGTAATTGCAGAGCACCTGCAAGAAACCGATTTATTTTACGTAAATTACCTCAAAATTTAATACGTCATTTTTAATAATACTTTTTGTATGTCGAACATATTACCAGATCATTTAAGAAATATTATTTTTAATTGTACATCTTTTATATGGTTTAAAAGGATGTAAACATTTTAATCGTAACTTATATTGTTTATTTTAAATGACTGTTATTTTACTTTTATTTTTCATTTTATAATTAGTTTAATTTAAATTATTTATTTCTTGATGTGTGATTATAGTAATTTGATTTTATGGTTTTTAAAACTGTTTGAGTAGTTATGAATCTTTCTGTACTCTGTTGCATATTAAATAAATAAATAAAAATCGGAAACGGAAATGGGGATTAATTATTAAATAACATGAAAACAGAAACAAGCAATGTTAGTATTTTGTAAGAAATAACACAATGAATTAGAGCTTACTTCATCAATCAAATCTCAGACGCTTAATATTTGTTATTCAGGATGAACGCTTAATATGCATTTGAAGACGTTTATAAAGTAGCACTTTTTAGAATGGATTAAAAGTTCACAAATTACAATTAATATAGGATGATGTAACGAGCACGGGGCTTTCTGACTGTCGTAAATTACAATTGAAAACCTTGATGAGAATTTGAGTTTAAGGCAAGAAGAAGTTATAATTTGCTAACCTTGCGATTGTAAAAATCATGCGAGTGTATTGTAATTAAGCTTGGATTGTTTTTATTAGGAAATTTAAATTATAATATTTTTAATAAACGTTCCCAATAAACTAAAGAAAAAGGCTCCCTCTTAAGGCTCAAATTTAAAGGCTTCAAAAGGCAAAAAGAATATCAAGCAGATCGTAAAAAATAAAATTCGAAATAAAAAATGCATAATCCCTTCGTTTAAGAAAGCGCATCTTAAAAATTACACGGTTAGATAAGAATCTAGAAATTTAAAAACATAAAAAAGGATTAGATTTTTCAAAATAGAAATAATATTACAATAATAGAACGCTTTTCGTAACTCTTTTTAATAATGAAAGATAATCTAATATAATGAAACGCAATTCTTGCGGGCTCGTCCAAACACCATGAGACCTTGGCAACATCGCAGCTGCCTCTAGGGCAAAGCTTTTTCCATGCATGGAATGATCTTTTATTCATTTATTAAGTAAATTTGTAAATGAGATGTAACCAACCCCGTCTCCTTCAGGAATTAACCCTGACATTTGTGAAAATTTGGCAATAAGAGTATGAAAGTGCCAGGTTAAACAAAAGGATATACAAAAATTGAACATAAATATGGAAACTTCTGTTATTTGGTCTTAGGACACCTTTGGCATCAAGACAGCTTGAATTTTGGCGTACTACTTATTATGAGTGAAGGCCTATGTGTTCGTTTCAGAAACTTAATTTTTTTTTGTTCTGAAATCGATATAAAAACTCATGATTAAAAAACCTATGTTGAAATGTTGAAGAGAAAATTCCGTCTATATGTATGTGAACAGCTATACGGTTGTGCAGCTAACTCCTCCGAAACTTCATTTAGCAGAACCAACTTAAAATTATACATAAATAATGGGTATCTAAAATTGTTCCTTAGCGTATTTTATGTCATTTGAGTAAGCCTTTTTAGAGATATTAATTTATTTCTAAAAAGTAAAATTTACCTTAGCGTTCAAACCAGCGAACCAAACTAAAAAAATTCGACATGTACGGACTCTTCTCATTAAGGCGATTTTTTATAACAAACTTCTTTGGCTGTGATGAACCGTTTTGGAGTTATTAACAACCGTTGGTAAATAAAAAAATTAATTCATACTTAGAGGGATCCTTAAACTATGCATTGACGTATTTTTCATGGGCGTTTTTTAGAGAAATGCTTCTAAAAATGAAGAAATGGCAGAAGCATTCACTTCATTGACCCAAACACAATAAAAACAACACGAACGGCCTGCTCTTTTTGAGACGAACCTTTATAGAAAAGAAACTGTTTCCATTTTGGAGCAATTAAGTTATTTAAAGACACCCTCCCCTCCGTCATCACAATTTATTTTTTATTGGATTTGACAAACATGCGCTCTGGATGGTGAATAATGGAATCTGTTACCACTCTTCATGAATAAATTGTTCCAGTTCTCGCATATTTGCTGGAGACGAAACCTTCAAGTGTACCGCTAGTTGTAAGTTTGACGATGTTCGTTCAGTGGTTGTAAGCAACATGAAGATCGAATCATCAAAGTTTACACTGACAAGGGAATCCCTCGAACATGAATGCCACAGATTTCCACCAAATTGAAATATGTTACTCATATGAAGGTACTATAGATGCATGCAAAATAAGAAAGTGCGAAATTTTTGTTTCTTTCAAATAAACCGCGAAAACGAAAAAAAATGAGCACACAAAGCCACACAAGGACTGCATTGTTAAAGCGGACTGTGTGTATTAATGCGCTTAACGGAACTTCTTTCTTCCACTGCTCAGCAATAAGCACGAATGCACTTCACATGAAATCAATGGAAGTAGACAGCAGCAGACGACAATTGAATGGCTTCTCAAGTTTCTGAATAAAACAGAGTTTTTAAAAATAGATTATTACAATTAGTTAATTGCCTTCCAGTAAAAAATGTGTACAGTGATTAATAACCATTTACTTAATTTATTATTTCATTTTATTAAGTAATTCGGTAAGCAAACACGGGGCTGGCTTCATGTGCAACGTCGAGTAATACGTTGGGTTGGTGAGGGTGTATGTATCGCGGTGCTTCACAATTTAAATAAAAATGGTATTCATGGATGCTTATTCATCTTATCAATTATTTAGAGATGAATAATTGTACAGCAAAATTAAGGTTTTATGCTTAATAACAGTACTCTAACTACAATTCTTTGGCGACCGCCGCTAACGATTTTGCTTCCCCATTCACCGCCATGTTTGTTGAATTCTGCACTTCCGTAGCGCTCCGCTGCCGCGCTACGCTATCGTTTCCATGGTGCACTTGCGTGCAAAAAAAATAGTGCACTGATAGGCTTTGTGGGATTTCCTTGTGAGTGGCCACAAGGTTTCTCCGTTTGACGAGGTATACTGTATAGAAGGTTGTTGCTTGAACCAATCCCGAAGTGCCTCTTGCCATCATAGGGTGGATTTAGACTTTGATTTTTTGGGTGGTGGTGATCCTCGGTGCTTCCATTGCAAATTTTGGCGCTTGAATTCATATTCATTATGGTGGAACCAGCTCTCCTTCCCCGTAACAGTTCTTGAGAAGATATTCTCATCATCATGATAGCGCTCCAAAATATCCAATGACACGGCCAAGATGGGGCACCCATTTCGCACACGCTTTGCGGTACTGTAATGTTTCCGTGATAATGCGGAACTTCTCATCACGCCACCAGGCTTCAACTTCACATATATCTACATGTGTCTTCCAGAAAATTCGCTAAAATCCTGAACACCAATTGTCTGTACAAGCCTGCACCCTGAAACTTATTGAATACGCCTACAGAATCGAAAGTTTGTTAAAGTATAAAAATAAAGCAATGATATGCAAGCCGATGTGTTTCTCAAAAGTGACGGTATTCAGCGGATGCAGTGAGCATCCATATTCTTCAGAACTGAATCTTTTGAAACGTGCCTTAGATTATTGGGAAGCAATAAGAGCACGTAGCCCTATTCCCAGACTCTTATCAGCGCTAAGAAAGCCTTTAGAGGAGAGATGGATTTCATTGCCCAGGATCTCTTAAATAATACCCTTATACATAGAGGGCAGTTTAAGAGCTTTACAGTTATTAGGGATATTATTTCGACACCCCTACAGTCTTTAGTTTCTGCTTGATGTTAAAATGCGTTTTAAGAATTTAATGCAAATCTCTAAAAATAAACATGGCGAGTCAAAAGTCCGTTACCCCTCATTCAATTTCAAAAGGAGTGGAGATACAAAAATCTGTTGCACCACAAATGGTGGTGTCTTATGTGACTCTTTAGCTCGAATTTTGCGCCTTGCAATTTATAACTTTGTAATGTTATAGGTAGAAAAAATATCCAATTCTACAATTATAGAGCTGAAAACGATGATTTTAACAAAACAAGAGCTTAAAAATTAGCGTAAAAGTAAACCCATCTCAATAAAATGAAATTTTAACGGTAGGTGTATGCCACTCATAAATTTTAACTGTAGGTCTACAGAATACTAGTTTGTAAAACTTTGAAGAAGACGACTTGGTCGTCGAAATGAGCATACTTTTTGGTATTTATGGTTTCTCTTTCTGTTATTTCGGCATCAAAGGCTTATTAAGTCAGTCTCCTTGACAATGATCTGGTTTTTGGTGCGCTTTCTCGCTCAACCAATAGAGAAATGATCGATTTGTTTCACCATGGAGGTAACACTTAAATCATAATCATAGAAGGGAAGTAGTGAAACTCCGTAGTTCTCTATGTTCCACTACATGATGGCGCCACTGTGGTGGAACTTAGAGAGCCACGGAGCTTATTTTCCTGTTAACTTTTATTTACAAAATGATAAAATCTAAAATGAATGACAAGATATCAAAAATAAAATTTCAATTGTGGATTTATTAAACTTTATTACCTTTTATTAGGACCGATAGGTACTTATGTTTTCACAATGTGCGTCCGTCTGTCCGTCTGTCTGTTGGTGCTCTAGCTTTCGAACGCTTCCGAATTTTCGACTTCCGTTTTCGCCATTCGACAACTTAGGGAAATCGGAAGATTGAGTTCGTTGGTGGAAAAAATTGGTGAACTACTTGCGGTTCAAAACGTCAAAAATAATATAGGGGACCACGTTTTTCACTATACAATTCCATGTATAAATGGCCTGTGCATTGCCAAATGCTGTTCTCCCTTTGGCACTCCATAGCTAAAGCAGAGAAAAGGCTTGTTAATTAAGTGAAGACACATGATTGTCTTCCTTGATGGTCAATATCAGTCAGAACTGGTTCAAGAGCATGTGGTTTAGTGGCAACATTATGGTTCAATGGAAACTTTCAAAGCTCAGATTTGGCATGTAATATACCAAACAACTTGGAATGATGTATCATGCATGAATATAACGTAAAATTAATGATAGTAGAAATTGGTTCAAGGGCAGCTGGTTTAGTGGAACCGTCATGGTTCATTGGAACTTTCAATGCTAAAATATGGCATGTAATATATCAAACGACTTGGAATGATGTGTTGTGAATGAATATAATGTGAAATTAATGATAGTCGAAATTGGTTCAAAGGAACCTGGATTTAGTGGAACCATTATGGTTCATTGGAACTTTTAATGCTAAAATATGTCATGTAATATATCAAACGACTTGGAATGATGTGTTGTGAATGAATATAATGTGAAATTTATGATAGTCGAAATTGGTTCAAAGGAACCTGGATTTAGTGGAACCATGATGGTTCATTGGAACTTTTAATGCTAAAATATGTCATGTAATATATCAAACGACTTGGAATGACGTGCCATCAATGAATGCAACATAAGATTAATGATAGTCGAAATTGGTTCCAAGGCAGCTGGTTTAGAAGACCCATTAGGTTCCTTGGAACTTTCAATTATAAAATATGACATGTAATATATTAAACGACTTGAGATGCCGGTGCCATCAATGAATGTAACGTAAGATTAATGATAGTCGAAATTGGTTCCATGAAGCGTGTTTTAATGATAACATTATTGAACCATTGGAAACTTTCAATGCTAAAATATGTCATATAATACAAGGTGATTATAATTAAAGTCCCTTTGTAAAAATGCTATAAAAAAACAACCATGAGTCCGAATGACTTCAAATTTGGACTGAGCATTCTTGAAGAAGGGGCATTTGATATGGGATAAGAAAAAAATAGTTCCAAAATTTATCACTAGATGGCGCTGTAAGCGGCATAACGGAAGCGGATTCAGCTAGAAGTGACATTTTGAATTGAAATACGACGGCTTTGGCATGAGTTGTTTATGGCATGATGTTTTTACATTAAAGTTGGTCAAGGAATGCAATTGACACTAAAACAAGTTAAACATGATTTTTTTTTTTATTATACAGTACATAATATGCCGCTTACAGCGCCATCTAGTGATAAATTTTGGAACTATTTTTTTCTTATCCCATATCAAATGCCCCTTCTTCAAGAATGCTCAGTCTAAATTTGAAGTCATTCGGACTCATGGTTGTTTTTTTATAGCATTTTTACAAAGGGACTTTAATTATAATCACCTTGTATATCAAACGACTTGGAATGATATGTCATGAATGAATATAACGTAAAATTAATGGTAGTAAAAATTGGTTCCAAGTGAGCTGGTTTAGTGGAACCATTATGGTTCATTGGAACTTTCAATGCTAAAATATGGCATGTAATATTTCTAACGACTTGGAATGATGTGCCATGAATGAATATAACGTATAATTATTGATAGTCGAAATCGGTTCAAAGGCACCTGCTTTTCGTGGAACCATTTTGGTTTATTGGAAATTTCAATGCTAAAATACGGCATGTAATATAGAAAACGACATGGAATGATGTGCCATACATGAGTATAACGTAAAATGAATGATAATCGAAATTGGTTTCAAGGAACCTGGTTTAGTGGAACCATTATGGTACATTAGAACTTTCAATACTAAAATATGGCATGTAATATATCAAAAAACTTGCAATCATGTGTCATGAATGACTATAACGTAAAATTGATGATAATCGAAATTGTTCCATCATTCGTGTTTTAGTGATAACATTATGAAACCATTGGAAACTTTCAATGCTAAGATACGGCATGTAAGTATTTACCCTTTATATTATCAATAGTTAGTTTTTGTTACGCTTCAAAAATTAACGCTTATTTCATTAAATAGGAATGCTTACAAATTAAAGGATTCATATTTGGTTTAATCTATAGAGAATTGCTACTTTCTCCATTTAGCTTTTCAGGTATTTTTATTCCGTTTGAACTATAAATTTCCCTTAGAAACCTTACTTAGCAACCAGAGGCGTCCTTAACTACGAAAGGCTTTTTTAGAAATCAAATGCTTTTCTTTTCGATCTCGAATGCTTTAAAATCCTATCGGTCCTGGGCATTTCGGTTGCCTGACTTATTAATAAATATTAAACAGAATTATACTCTTAAAAAATAAATAACATTTCATGTATAATCAGAGAAAGAGTTAAAATATTAAGAGAGCTTTTTTGCAAAATTTTTATTTGTTTTATTTTTCACTGCATTACAAACATCTCTCTTCAATTCTCTAGCTAGAAAATAAAAACTAGTCTGGATATAATAAAAAACACAGGGTAAACAAAATACATTCGCTAAACACTTAAATTCTCGTGGCCACTCCTTACAGGACGTTAGTCTTTATATTCTTCATAACAACTTCCATAACAAAAAAAGAAAGAAAGCAATTCGAGTCCTTTTCTCATGAAATTCAATCCTCTATAATGACATTAACCTTCGCAAAGGCACCATTCTTTCTTTACCTCTCCCCCACTCCCCTCTCTCTCCAACTATTCTCTAATTTGTCAATGGGCTTTCATCAGCATCTTTCAGTGTCTTTGGCTTTCCCTCCCTACATTTTTCTTCACCCCCCCCCTCTAAAGGCCCCTGTATATAAGACGTCTTCTAAGCCCCTATTATCACTTTCACTCTATCGAAAAAGTCAGTTTGTTTTTTTTTTTACAGAATTTTACCATGCTGTGTTCATTTCTTTTTAATAAATTAATTATAAATTTAAAGAAACATTTTGTGACATGAGAGTACTATGATTATGCATCTATTTGATTTTTTTTATTCAATTTATTTTTTAAATATACTTATTTTCATTAACAATTTATTTAACTACATAACAAAGAAAAAATAAGTAATATTTGTTCTACAATATCTTTTAAATGAAATTAAATAAAGATAAGCATTAAATCTTCAGTAATAAAAAATTATTTTCTTCTATGTCAATGTATAAGCATAAGGAGGTTTCACTACTTCCTTTCTATGATTATGCTTAAATCAATGTCAGGAAACATAAGCTCATTGTTAACAATTACATTGAAAGGGTTACTACACCAGTTTAAATATCTTATAATTTGATATTTTGGAATTCAGGTAGTTGGATCTCGCCAATTATGGTTATTCCCTTTGATATTGTTTGTAAGGGCCTTAGATAGTCTTTACTATTGATTTGTTTATTGGTGGGTTTATAACTCTTCTTGTGCTTAATTTATCAGGATACCATCAAATTCAGATAGGTCCCAATACTCTCGCGCTTTTATAGCCTTTTTTGACGGCAGGCCAGGTGGCCGAGAGGGCTAGGGTGTAGGCTTTCTAGTTCTCGAGTCTACCTGGCCGTGGGTTTGAATCCCGCCGTGGGCATGGGATGTTTATGTTTGTCTCGGTCTGCGTACAGATATAACTTGTGTTAAAGGCGTAAAATGACCTTAGTAGTCGACGCCAAAAATTCTAATAAACCAACCTTTTTTGACGTTTAATTTTTGCGATTTATTTCCATTTTATTGAGCATTGTGAGGTTGGGTTTTTTATTTTTTGAATTCTTTGTCAATTTTTTTTATTTTTATTTATTTATTCCAATGTAAGAAACATACAAATATATTAACTTAAGATTAACTTATACAGATATATAATAAGATGAATTTCCCATGAGTACATAGTGCTCGTATATTCGGAAAAGCATCAAAAAAAAGAAAATAAATTAGTATATAACAACAATTAAAACTAATTAACATATAAAAACCATTAAAAACTAATTATTTTTGATATTCATAATCCAATTTTTAAGTTTACATCCAGATTTTCGTTTATCAGTACATAATTTTATTTCATCTGGTAGATCATTAAACAATTTTTTATAATTATAATCTATTTGATAAAAAACGAAAGAATGCTTTGGAATTTCAATTGGAATTGTCAGATTTTTAGAATATCTTAAATTATAATTAAAATGTCTGAAAATTGGCTGTTTCATTTTTACATAATTACATGGATTTTTTGCCAAATTAAAAAGATAAAATTGATGAAAATTCATTATTTAATTATTACGAAAATCATTATTGTTAAAGATACAACGAGTCAGCATATTAAAAAGATTTATAATTGGTTTTAAATGAGTCACATAAGTTCCACCCCAAACTGAGATAAGATATTGTAATGTACTTAAAAAGAAAACGTTATATATTAAAATCAGATTTTTAAAAGTTAAGACAGATTTTAATGTTCGAATTATAAAAGTTATAGATCTTAATCTAACAAATAAAATCTTGTAAACATTCCAAGGAGGAGCTTTAGCAGTGAAGCAGAAATACATTTATACATTTATTAAAAAGAAATTACACCCCCCCCCCCCTCCCCGAGTAGGGGAAGGCAAGTGGCAGATCCTGCGGTCATCTATTTTTACTCCTTTATCTGCCCTTTTTACCTCTCCCCAAGATTTTTAACCAAAAAAATTGATTTTCTCGAACATAATATGTATATAATGTAAAAAACCTCGTATCTTCTTTCCTTTTTCATCATTTCCGAACGTTTGATATATTACATGCCATATGTTGCCATAGTTCTTAGGACCAAGTGACTGCCACCCCCGCAAATCCGACCCCCCTGGAACAATTGGGCCTAAACTTCATAGTATTGTAGATCTTGCTTAGAGGAATCTGGATACCGAATTTCACGCCTTTACGTACCTAAATAGCACACAGATATGTTGCCCTCCCTGAATCCCACTCACGTAATTCCGACCCCAGTGTACCAATCAAAACCAAACTAAATAGTGCAGATGGGCATGCCCATAACAGAGAGGTTAAGCACCACTTAAACGTGAACGTGACGCGAACGCGTGTGACGTTTTCAATCTGAAATGACGTAGCTTTTTCATTGTTTTCAATTGTTAACAATGAAAAAGCTACATTATTTCAGATTAGAGACATCACAAGCGTTCGCGTCACGTTCGCGTTTACGTGGTGCTTAACCTCTCTATTAAGCTATATTCCGAATTTCAACATTCTCTCTCAAAAAAATGTAGAAATTATGAAGGACTGACATTATAAAACCAATAATGATAGCAATAATATAGATTATGAACTCCATTATTCCGCTATTTAATAGTATAGATTATGAGCACTTGAGCAATCGTCCGTCGACAAAACGATTTCACGTGCGCGCGCCGATGTCAGTAATGCTTAAAAGATGAACAGAAAGTAAAAATGTATTCCCTCTTGACAAATCGATTGTTATACGACCTGCCATTTTCTTTGTATTCTTTACACTCACTGATTTAGCACGTGAATTCGACTTGAAGGGGTCCACGAAAAATTCTGAAAAGTTGATAAGGCCGAGCTAAGACTTTGATGATCATATTTCTGAAAACAGAATTTGAAAAAGTTAATTCGTGTTCAAGTTATCGTGCAAACGGCTGCCGGACGGACGGCCGGATAAACGTATAGACCAAGGGCGCATTCTTATAAGTAGCTTTTATGCTAAAGCTCCTAATAAACTTCTTATATGGGAATCCAATGATAAACGATAATAAATTGTAATACCCAAATATTTTGTGTGTTCGACATAAGTTAATAGAGGACAATGACTACATTCAAGATTATATTACATTTCAAATCATGATATTTAAGAAGCAAACTCGTATTACAATCAGAGTACAATTTAAAACGCATATACAGGGTGTTTTTGAATTGAGTACAGATTTTTTGGAAGAGGTCCTTAGAAGTATTTTTTGTCATATGAACATGGGGTCCCCGCAGCTCCGTTTACTTACAATACTGCATTGAACAATCAAATGACACCGGGACGCAGTGTGGCCTAGATTAATTTATTTTTAACAATTAACACAAGCAATCTACTGTATGAACTTTTACAGTAATTGTTCGAAATGACCGCCATTTGCTTCATAGCACAATTCGCAACGCCTTATGATGGATTGATGTACGCGTGGAAACAGTTGATTTGCACGGTCGCTGATGTCACCTGCTGCCGCGACAACACGAGCCGCCAATTCTTCTTCGGTATCTACGGGTTCGGAATACACCACTGATTTTATGCTTCCCCATAAAAAAAAAATCCCATCGGTGTGAGATCTGGCGATCTCGGTGGCCAAGCAACTGGTCCGCCACGACCAATCCAACAAACAAGCACGTGCACCTTGAAATTTCTTTGCAAACAATTACTTTAAAAGTTATTACTGTAGATTGCTTGTGTTAATTGTTAAAAATAAAATAATCTAGGCCTACTAACGCACACTGCGTCCCGGTGTCATTTGATTGTTCAATGCAGTATTGTAAGTAAACGGAGCTGCGGGGACCCCATGTTCATATGACAAAAAATACTTGTTAGGACCTCTTCTAGCATCTCCCAAAAAATCTGTACTCAATTCAAAAACACCCTGTATACAGATTTTTTTACATTTAAAGACATATTATTATTTGATAACCAGAAGTTTAACAATTTAGGGTCTAATTGGGCTTCTTTAAAATTTTGATAATCACCTTTTATATAGGTTAAGACTAAATCATCAGCATAAGTTTGGTTAGAACCAAACCAATTTAAACGAAAAATATCATTTATATAAATTAAGAAAAGAATGTGGTCTAAAATAGTTCCCTGAGGAACTCCTCTTTTTAAATTTTCGAATTTACTTAATTTTTTACTTAACCCTAACAGCTTGTTTTCTATTGGCTAAATAAGAGCTAAACCATTGGTTGGCTAGTTTTGTTATACCATATCTTTCCAATTTTTGTAATAAGAGATAATGGTCAACTGAATCGAAAGCTTTCCTTATATCCAGAAAAACTGCTAAAGGCTTCCCACCTTTATCAAAACGATGTATAACATCCGATATAAAACTGTGAACTGCTAATTGAGTATTCTTTTTTCTTTGAAAACCAAACTGTTTATTCGCAATAATGTTATATTTTTCTAGAAAAGTTGTAAGGCGATTTTTTATCTTTTTTTTAAATATTTTTGAAATTTGAGACAGTAAAGATATTGGTCTATAATTTTCAAATAATAAACTACTTCCCCCTTTAAATATTGGAATTACAACTGCAATCTTTAATGCGTCAGGGAATGTTCCTTGTAAAAATGAACAATTAATTAATTTACTAATAGGATAAGTTAAACTATTAGCAGGTTTGCGCAGAATTTCTGTAGTAACATGATGATATTCTGGGGAGGAATATTTTGATAGGGACATAATGCAATTTTTAATCTCCATCTCATTAACAGGGTAAAGGAAAAAGGTATCCTTTACTTCATTTTTTATATTAAAATTTGCAGAGTTTTGTGTTACAATATTTTGGCAATTGCACTTGTTTATAAGGCTCAAATTAAACTCATTTATCTGATTACTAAACAAAAATTACCATAATAACATTCAGTTTCATGAGGAAAAACAAATTAAAGGCATGTGTCATGTAATAACAGAAGACGGAACAATTTATGATTAACTTTGGAGTAAAATTATTTATGCACTTTGTGATCCGTTCATCGGATTTGGGAATTTTTTTCTTTGGTTTTGTTCGGAATTCCATGCTGAACAATTTTTAATTAGAATTTTTCGTGTATCTGTTACGGTTTTTAAGATAAGATTTGAATGTGTCCTAATTTGCATATTTAGGATGATGAAACGTGCACCATGGGATAGGTCACGCACAACTTCCTATTCCTTGGATTCATCAAAATTGACATATGCTTCGGTTACGAAAATAAAAGGGGGGCGGCTTATTTTTGTATCCACCCTGTATAATAAAATTCATTAATATTACTAGCTAACACATGATAACGAACACACATTTGTTCAGTGAAAGTTTGGATCTGGCTTAAATATTTTCTATAAAATGGAAAGGATTATATTGACATTGAGATGAAAAAAAGAAAGGAAAATTTCTGCGACCTGGATTCGAACCAAAGAAAAAGTGTATTTAAGTGGTCATCTCTACCAACCAGGCCACCGCTTTACATCAAGGCTATCTCTGAGTGCTTCCCAAGGCTTCGGTTTGCAGATTGGGAATTCCGTCTTTCTAAATCATCGGAAAGCTGATGAAAGCTCGTAACAAAGGAATAAATCCTGGAGACGGAAGCGAAACTAAAGAAGAACAACAAAACGAAATCGGCTTCTCAACAATAAAAATTTTCGCAGCTGACAAATAAAGAACTTAATGAGCGCTTTCTATGAAAGCATAAGCTCCTTTCGCTCATTATTGCACAACGCAGAAGTACAACAATGCAAACAAATAAAAAATACTTCCCACGCTAGTAATTATTATTGTCTATTCCAAAATACTGAAATAACGAGAAACGGAGTCAAACGTTTTAAACCTTCTGTTTGCATCATAATGAAACTAAGCGACACAAACCTTATCTTTTTTTTTATTTCTCTACAAATTATCTTATCAAATACTTTTACCTTGCTTTTCACCCGGTTTTCAATGTCTGGACAGATATAATAAGGCTCTTATTTTTATTCTGAATTGTTCGACTGATATTAAGCATAAAGAGAAAATTAACACTTGTAATTTCTTTTATTTTTTATTGAATTGTAATTATGCTTATTATACAAGGGTCAATCAAAGTTGACCTAGACTTCGTGCATATAAAATCGCGAAATAAAATAACTCCAGCATATTACATTTTTCTGGGAGCATTTAGGGTGGCCAGGTGTCCGGTTTTTGACCGGAGTCCGTTTTTTTATTCATCTGTCCGGTTTTTATCGCTCTCTCCGTTTTTTTTCCCAAATGTCCGGTTTTTTGGGTCGAACCTCAAATTTGGCAGTTTTACCAAAAAAATTGCCTTCTACATTAAAGGTCAACGTTGGAATTGATTATCATGACGTCACACTCTATTCACATGAGGCCAACGAAAGGCAAGCCAGGGCACTCAAAAGTCCAATTAACGAAAAAACACTGTTAAAATCCAAGATGGAACAAGAATGTTAAAATGAAAGATGGGTTGTTGCTCGGACCCCGCCTGACCTAAAAATTTGAGTGACCTGCCTTGTCTCTCGTTGTCCTCGCTAGTCACATGGCACCAACATCG
Source organism: Rhysida immarginata (assembly GCA_023313115.1). Classification (NCBI taxonomy): domain Eukaryota; kingdom Metazoa; phylum Arthropoda; class Chilopoda; order Scolopendromorpha; family Scolopendridae; genus Rhysida; species Rhysida immarginata. The sequence goes on from JAHWFO010009984.1 coordinate 952,489, forward strand.
TACATAGGATTTTATTTCGGGGGGAGGGGGGGGCATTGTTCTTGTGGGGAGGGGGTCTCACATGTAGCAGAATTGTATGTAAGATGGTCAGTTTCGGGGGGAAGGACTGCAGCCCCCCCAGCCCCCCCCCCCTCTACGTACGGCCATTTCCTTAGACTATGGTACGGCTCTGCATGGTATACGTTGATACCATCGAATTTGTATTCGCTATTACTTCAATGAAAGCGACCAGCAAAGGTTGTTAGTATTCATTATTTTACCCTTTCAGAAGGACAACGTTTTAGACTTTTATGAAAATCCTTTTGAAAACTCCCAGCCCATTAAAGATGAACTATTCGTGTCATTAACGAAAGGAAACTCAGTTTGTCCGGTTTTGTCCTTAATTTGTCAGTGTTTTTCAATGGGATCACCTGGCTACCCTAGGAGCATTACGTAATCTTCTTTGATTATCCCGCGATAGGCATAACGCAGTGTCTCTAGCTGTGGGACAGCGGTTCATCTTTCTGAAACTTCAGATGTTTTTTAAACGGCCCAAACAAATGACAATCATTGTGAGGCCAAGTTTGGGCTGTAAGGAGTTTGGCGCAACACTTCTCAGCCCATTTTGGCAAGGTTTGCTGCTGTCAAATTCGCCTTGTGAGGCCGGGCTTTGTTATGGAGAAGAATGACGTTTCTGGACAACATTCCGGGTCTTTTCTCGTGAATGGCTTTGCGTACGGCACCGTGACTGCGTCGGACAAACGTGTCCATGCATTGTATTTTTCACCAAATTGCGTCCTTCGCCAAACTGATTATACACAGATGACATTATAAATTCCCCATAATATGCTTGAAATCTACCCAAAATCTCAACAGGTTTAAATTTCTCCTTTAAAAAAATTCGATTATACACAGCCACAGTATACTGCGCATGCGTCAAATACGTCATGCCGATTTCGCGGGATACTCAAAAAGGATTACCTAGCGTTCCCTGAAAAATGTAAAATACTAGAGTTATTTCTCGATTTGATATGCGCGAAATTCTAGGCCAATCTTGAACGACGCTTGTATGATTAAAACGTTTCGACCGAGATTGGTTGTAAATAGGATTTTAGATATGTTGTAATCCTCGATATCCTTAACTTATGAGCATGAGTGTACATAAGAGGACTTTCAGAATATCTTCAGTAATGCCAATGTATTTTGAAATGAAATTTCAGGCGATTCAAATATTTCCACAGGAATTTAATTATTTATAGTACGGGTACAAACTCGCTAAAAATCATGTCCATGTTCTGGAGCTATGTGAAAGATAAGCTTTATCAGGGAAACGCAATATGCCGATCTGAAGAGAAGCATGTCAAGAGAGGTATAGGGCATGGAGAATTTTCGTGCTTTCATACTGTCCTGGACGCGGCGCCATGCAATATACACAAAGACCAAGCATACGAGGTCTGTTCAAAAAATACGTAGACTGACGTCATAAAACAAAATATACTTTATTCAGAAGTTACACATCTGGGTCCCCTTCAAAGTACTCTCCTCCCCGACGCACACACTTATCCCAAAGGTGTTTCCACTTTTGGAAACAGTCCTGGAACGCTTCTTTTGTGATGTCCTTCAGCGCCTTCGTCGCATTTGCCTTTATGTCGGGAATCGTCTCAAATCTCCTTCCTTTCAAAGGTCTTTTGAGTTTGGGAAACAAGAAGAAGTCACAAGGAGCGAGGTCAGGTGAGTAGGGTGGGTGAGGAAGAACAGTGATCGAGTGTTTGGCCAAAAACTCTCGAGTTCTGAGGGCTGAAGCGTTGTTGTGATGAAACAATCAGTCACCACTCGTCCACATGTCTGGCCTTTTCCGCCGGATAGCATCCCGCAGACGTTTGAGAACTTCGATGTAGTAAATCTGGTTCTCTGTGGAGCCTTCTAAAATTCCGCCAAACGAAAAAAACACACTTCACAAACAACCGTGTAGCTAATCAACCAATACTGATATTTGCAATCAAAAAACTGCCTTGTAATCAGCGGATCTGTCAGAAGATGGCGACACCAAGCGATTTTGATTGGGACCAACAGGGCCCGCGCAATTCAAACAGTCTATGTACAGACCTCGTATTACATGATATCGCAACGCACTGAAAATGTAACTTTAAATGTTTCTTCAATGGGATTGCTTATTCATTATTTTTCTTCATAGTATGTTCATGTGATCGCTTGTGTTCAACATAGATACCGTTAAGTAGAGAAACTTTAATTATAACCACCAATATAAAATTTCGTTCCACAACTTTGATAAAAATAAAGACTTACCTACACTCAAAGTAGCCTAATACCATATGAGTGTAAAGGACAATTTCGCAAATTTGATTTAGATTCTCTTAACCAAAAAAACAAGTTTCACAAACAGTTGTTAGATAATACTCACTGTTTAGAGTTAGGAAAGGTAAAATGATCCGCAAGAATGACTTCCGCAAAAAAATTTATGCTGCTTTGATAGTTCTGAGTTTCCTAAACATATATCGCAATCTTGATTTTAAACTAGAGCTAGAAAAAATTCAACTACGTATATAGCAATTAAAATCGAATTAGATTTAATTACTTTTTAATTGAGGGTTTTCACTCTATTTTTTCCAGTCACATCTTTTCGTTAATGCATTCACTACTCGATAACGCAATTCTGAAATGAATTTTTTTGAAATCGTAATTATAGGGCTACATATTTTTCACACATTGGCATTTGTTACCAGCTTTTTCGGTCTGCTTGTTATCTAACAACATATCAATATTTTAGTTAAGGTTCCTTGATTGTATCCGTTCTTGGTGGCGATTGAAGAGGAGGAAATTCGTCAAATTTATCGAAGACAACACTACTCTCAGGAATGTCCAAAGGAAGTCCACCATTTCACTACCTTACAATAGTCAGCTCATAAAAGGTTTACACTCGGTTTTCAAAGCCCATAGTATTTCTCTTTCCTACAGCAACTTAAATCAAACAAAGCTTCTACTTTGAAACCCAAAGGACAAGGTTCCCCCACTCCAGAACTCAGGAATTTACGAGATCAAATATTCTCAATGTACGAAGAAGGTTTATTGAGGACAAACGGCCCGCCAGATTATGACCCGCTTCAAGGAACATTTAGCCCACCGGAAGTTCGGTAGAAGCAACCTCTCCGCCATGTCAAAGCATTCCTTGGACACTGGACATGATTTCTCTGTACAAAACCTAAAACTTTTAAGATCAATAAAAAACAAACGACTCCTGGACGCTTTTGAGAGCATGGAAATCCACTCTACCAACAGCAGTGACCTTCTTAACTCTGACAAGGGACCTATAGGGGATTCCAAACTGATTCAGTGGTTTTCAACTTTGACCAATCACTGAATTTAACCATTCGTGTGGCCTTTTCTGTCATTGGTCATGGTTCAACCTTCTATAATTTGTCCATTTGTGTGCCTTTTCTGTTATTAGCTAAAATTCACTATAAATAGGAGTTGTTTCTTTACACACTCAGGCCAGGAGAGCCAAGTTTAGCTTGATAGCTCTGCTGGGCCGAAATAGTGCTCTAAACATTGATAATAAACTCCTACTCTATAAGATCATTGTTCGGACCATCCTGACGTATGGTATGCCCGTCTGGGCCACAATATGTAAGACTAGGTGGAAAGAACTGCAAACGTTCCAAAACGTTACCCTTAGGACTATTGCGCAAAAAGATCGGAGAATTGTTCGCAATTCCTCCATTTATAATGACTTCAACATGACTCATATTGGCAAATACGTTCAAGGGCTCATGGAATCCATGCTGCCCAATATAGAAAATCATAGCAACGAGCTAGTCTCGGGCATTTTAAATCATCCTATACATAGAAAGAGATATCGTGATCCAAGGCATATACTTGATATTAATTTTGAAGACATTGATAATGTCATATTTCCAGATTACTGGACTTCATAGGTCGTGTTTTATCTAATACTAGTGGTCTGCTTCTAGTCTAGACAGTCGTCAATCAAATTTTCCTCCACCAAGAGGAGGCAATTTTCTTTCATACTTTGGATGACCTTTGTGGGTACATCAGGCTTCTTTTCTAGTTCAGTGTATTTCCCTTGGAATATGATTATGAAGGGTGAGATTATGGAAGCTACGCTTCAAGTTCCACTCAAATACCGATACACTACACTGTTCGATTGTCGATTGTCGTTACACACTCAGATCGACAGATTGGACACACTGCTGCTACTGCGCGACGATTCTACCACTTGACGGACGACGACGTACCTATTGCATCGGTGGATTCTCCAAGATAAATAGGACTAACAAGGTAGGACTTTTTAAGTCTTTTAAACTGAGTCGTTCTGAGTAGGTGCGTCCTTCTGAGGACGGCAAAACCCAGCACCACACCTGCTTCATGGCGACATCAGGCGCTGCGTTTACGAAATCCGCTAGCATTACTATTAAATATGCTGACGGTAAGGTGTTACCTTGTGATGTAGCTTACAAAGATGCATGTAAGGACCCCAGATTTCTTGCTTTGGACATCATTATAAATGACCAGCTTGAGGCATTACGTTCGGAATTGAACAAAAAATATCTAGAATTAGAAACAAGGTTGGAATCGCTGACTAATGATATTAGCAGTGTGAACACAAATATTGATAGTTTTAGAGAGGATGTAAAGCGTGCGAATTTGGAAACTACCAACGGTATTGCCAATCTTAGCAATGCTATCAAGGAATTTATGGGCTCTGCCATTCCATCCGTTTCGCCCATGTTAGTGGATAACGCTGTTCCTCCATACGATTGTAAAGAAGGTTCTGCAGGTCTGGGCGCGGGCAGCGACAGTAGCTCCTCATCAAGAACAAGCACAAAGAGGAGGCTTGATAATGACTCTGCTGATATTGATGGAGATGACTGGCGGACTGCACAGAATAAGAGGAACAAAGGAGGTGTTAGGATCGACAATATTAAGTCCACTTTTGATGTCAGCGCTAGTGCCTCTGTAGCCCTTCGAGCTAACAAAGCTAAACACAGTTTATCGCATATTAATGTCACCCGTGAAAAGGGAGCAATATATATCCCGCCAATCATCGTTCGTCACCATGGGAAGCCAATAAAGGAGATTTTGGAGGAGATCAAAAAACACGTACCTCTTGACAAAATTACCGCCCACACAGGTCGAAAGGACTCCAATAAAGATCAGGTGTCACGACGAAGAGAGCCATAAAACTCTTGTGTCCGAAGTGAAAAGCAACGATGTGCTTAAGATTCAGCATCACCAACTAAAATCCGAAAAAATGCTGAAATACGTTGTCCGAAATGTCGACACAACGTATGACCTTGAAGACTTTGCCGACGACCTCCGGAGAAAGCAATAAGGCTTAAAAAAGCAAATGGTTCAGTGGAAATGCCAATGATTTTAGTTATCCTCCGGAATACTGAACATAATAATTCGTTCTTAGGTTTAAAACGTGTCGGTCCTCTAGCTGTTACTGTAGAACTATTTAGAGGTAACAAAAGACCCTTGCAGTGTTACAACAGCCTACGTTTTGGTCACGTATCCCAAGGTTGCACCGAATCGCCTCGATGTAATAAGTGCGCTGGCGACCATCAGTCGAGGGATTGTACCAACATAAAAGGCAAAGACCACCCAAAATGTATACGTTGTTCTAGTCAGCACACATCTAGCTACACAAAGTGTCCCAAATATCCACAAGTCAAAAGGATCAAAAGCACCAAAGTGGTAGAAGGAAAATCCTATGCTTCGGTCGCATCCAGTTCTGCTGATACTCGGGAAACACGTACGGTCGACCACAATCAATTGCGTGATGTTTACAGGTTACTTGGAAATTTGCTAAATCAGTATAAGGAAAGTGGAACAATCAGTATAAATCAATACCTGTGGACACATACCGTAAAATTGTAGACAGTATGCCATGTAGGGTGGAGGCAGTGATAGCAGCTCGGGGTGGTCCTACACACTACTGATTGAAGCTTTTTGCGGCTTTACGGTAGAGTAACAGGTGTCCCAACTCCTTTGATCATGTAGTGTACTGTATATGAACCATGACCATTTGATTCGCGCATGTCGACGGTTTCGATCTCGCATTGACGCAGTTATAGAAGCTGAAGGCGTATTCATTGAATAGCCATATAACAAGAAGGTTTCTTGTGTATGCTCATGATGTGTTTCGATAATAAAGTTATTATCTCGACTTATATCACTGTTTTCTTTCTTGACGTGAATCTGTCCTCAAATACCTTACGCACCCTGTATTATATATGATATCGTCTGTAGTAAAGATTTTAAATAAAAATTGTTGCTCTCACTACAATGGTCAGGTGACTTTTCAGTACCGTCGTGTGCTTCAAGCCGGCGCCAACAATGCTTAAATGTGCAACAATAAAGCAAGACTTTGAAAGGTTGTTTCTTTTCCGTATCATTTTTGTTTATGCCAGATTTCGCATCATGCTTTTTGTAGAATGATCTCCAGCCTTTAACCACTATAATGTTGAAAAGGTGAACTAAGCATGTTCAATTAATGTTGAACTAAGCGTGAGCAAATAAATATTCAATATCTATCTCCCACCATAATTGACGAACTAATAAACTTTAAACCTCTATCAACAATTTTAAAAATGTTTGAAAATTTTCATAAATTATAATAATTCTTATTTTCCTCTATATGATTTTTATAAGTTTATATTTGTGTCATTTGTTACATAAATGTTTCAGACTTGCTAAGGCTTTAAATTCATATAGCACTCAGCGGAGCGCGAATATTTAATTTAGTACTCTAGAATAAGTAAATACATCGAAAGTGATATTTAATTTATATTTTTATATGCTTATAGCTATTTCTATTTTTAAAAAATCCACTCCTTAACTAAACGTGCTTCTCTCCTCTCTGCAGCACTTTTCCATACATTTTCAATTTTAAACACGAACAAGCTTTAAATTTTTCAAGTTTAAAGTAAATTTTAAATAAGTTAAAGTAGGATTAATTATTGTTACTTAATCGGTTCATCAAGATTCGTGACCTTTTTTGCCCCTGAAAATCGCGCACTTTTACGAACCATTCAATAAAGTTTAATGCGCCTTAATTGAAGCCAAAGTTAAAGCCAAAACTTGAATCACTGCCAATATCTGTTAATGAGTTGCGATGGATTAATTAATAATTAAACCGGTCGTCTCCAATATTAAACACGCCGGGTCAAAGAATGATGTGGACACAAGTGACACGAGGTCGTAATTCAAAGTAAATTACGAGGGAACGTGGCAGTGAAATCAATGACTAAGGTTGGTGGCGACCCTCTAAATAAAAAATTCTATTTGGAAGACGACATTAAAGGTCATATGACATTAGCAAATGTTACATGCTCTATGAGCGTAGGTGTTCTAAAAGCATTTAAGAATAAAGTATATTTAGCTTAATATTTGTTTTGTAAAAATAAAAAAGTTCGCCAAAAAAAACCATCGAAGATTAAGGATGCCGAATTTGTATTCTAAGGCACGAATATTGTTATTGATTTTTCTTTCTTTTTTTTTAAGGAATTGTCTTTTCCAACATATGGCATCATTGACTTTTGTAGCATTAGGCGGAAAACTTTTTATTATGTTATCTGCCAGCAGAATGTTTTAAAAAAACCGCTTAAGCAGTTCAATGGTCCCAAGGGACATTTTTTACGTTCTATATCAAAGCAGATGTTAGCTTTTTATGAAAGGAAAGTGCCAAACATAAAACCGAGAACATGAAAAAACAATTTGTAGCCTATGTTTTTTCACTCTCCCTATAGATTTTTAGAGATGAAGTAATATTTTGAGCTAAAAGAGTGATGAATTTTTAATTAATTTAATTCTCGTATTTTTTTCAGAACTCTATTTCAGTGTAGCTGCTTTATCCATCGATGGACATCATATTCCTCGCAAAACTTTTCTTTCACTTTAATTCAAACTTCAGTGCCAAGAATGAATTGAAAAATGGGTTAACGTTATTCTTCTCCTTACTATTCTTCAACATTATGAATTTATAATTTAATTTAAAAGCGTACATATACCCAATTGAAATATCCAGTTTGTAAGTAATCTGAATGCCGGCTGAAGCAATAGATACAACATTTGTTACTTTAAAAAATATATATACAAAGAATGCGGGTCTTTCTTCCATACCATCTACAAGCCTCTTTCGGGTGATGGTGTAGAAAATAACTACCATAAAGGACGTGAGAAAAAGTCCAGGTGAAAAAGCACTTTGCATACTTTGCACTATAGTGACCAAGGGTCGATAGGAGTTGGGCACGAAATCACTAACACTCTCCTGGCCCCACCCCTTTATTAAAAGCAATCCCCAGTAGCAAGCTTTGTATTTTATTAACAGAAAATTTCTTTATGTCTCACGTAAGTCAATCAATAATGCATTTTTCGGATGAAACTGAAGCTTTTCCAAATCCAAAGCTTAAGTAAAGGTTTTTAACAATGATGTTATTTCTTATTCTTCAGAATACATCGTTAGGTGGCAGCCATGCATAGGGCTTCATTCTGGCTTCAACTCTTCATCTTATTTTATCGATTTGTCAAAGCCAGAATTATGAATCTAAAAATTTAATTCAGGAGGAATGTTATAAATTCCATTGCTATTTATGTATCACATATGTTGAAGATATTTAATTACAATATTTATGATATAATTTTATTTCAATGTTAATATATATTTAATAATAATAAAATGATATACAAATTATTATTAAATTATTTTATTGGTAATAAAATCCATCCCTCCTTTTGTTTGTTTTTTTTTAATAAAAAAGTTATAAGCTATCAGGTACTATAGCCAAAGATTGTTGTACTTTGTGGCATGAAGTACTATTTTTTTGAAATAAATAAAATGCTCAAAATCTTTGAATCTTGTGTTTTTGTGGTCAGTCCAAACTAGTTTTGCCAGATCAGTGCTGTTTTTTAAAGCGCTTGTCCTTTGTTGGACATTGTTTAATAAAACAATGAAAATAAGGACAAGCGCTTTAAAAAACACCATTGATCAGGTAACACTGGTCCAAACAGACCAGATGAGCTCATGTAAAGGGAAAGTAATGTTATTAAATTCAAGAATAAAAATCAACATTCAATAAAACATTGAAATTCGTGATAATTATTACTCCGTCCAACGAAAGAAAAACTGGGAGTGTCTAATTAAATTTCCGATTTCAATTGTTAGACATTGTTGCTAAGTAAAATTGAAACCGGAAATTTAACTCGACACGACCAGTTTTTCTTTCATTGGACAGAGTATAATTACTAATAATATCTAATATAACAATGAAACTTAAACTATCTAAACATTGTTTTTTTTTATACTACCTAACAATAAAACTTAGACGAGTTTTCAATGAACTAATAGACATTATATTATATCTGCAATACTATAAAAATTTTATAGTTTTATAATAAAACTAAAACTTAACAAATCAAAATAATTAAAGTTTAATTCTTAAAGAAGGTCATTCTGCGCTTCCATTATTTTATTTAACAGCAGAAATCGCAGATATCAAAGAAAACCACACACCAGATTGGAATAACACAAAAATCATTGGAAAAGAAGAAAATTATAAAAAAAGATTAATTAAAGAAACCATAAATATCATTACAAATAACAAAAATTTAGCCAAGCCATCAATAAAGATAAACAATAAATGGACACTACTTTTAAACAACAATAGCCAACAATCATAACCAACAATTACAACCAACTTAGCTTCATCACCTTTATATCAATTGTTAAATTATTATTTCAACTGTTTTCAACATTCAAAAATATTTAAGCCAACTGATGATGAAAAATATTCTCGAAAACGTTTTTTTATATAAATTTTATCCCAAATATTTGGATCACCCTCTTCAAAATTTCATCTGCATTTCAAAACCAACACTTCCTTCAAGATTGTCGTTTTCCCCTATCAACATTATCTTCACAAGACTTCATCTACATCCTCAATAGACTGGGTTTATTTCTACTATCAACAACATCTGCAATAGACTACATCCTTTGAGTTTTTTTTCCATCTCACAAGTTCCTTCATCGTTTTTCAAGATTGGTGACTTTATTTATTATTAATTTTTTTGTTTTTATTAATTTTACGATTTCTCCCATTAAAAGGAGACTGAACTCATTTAAATTTAAAATAATAATATCCTTCTGAGCTCACTTTTGCTATCCATTATTCACTCTGGCTATTATTTTCTTTTGTTACTATCACATAGATGCAATTTATGTTCAGGTTTTTAGGTATTATATTCAGGTTATAACAACTTCCGATACGGAATCATTATCTATAGTTTCCTTCTTTTCTTCCTCTTCGTTACTGCTGGTCTTAAGTATAGCCACTATCTGGGCTCTGGTGCGACTGCTTTTCCCGCACAGCCTCTACTACAGAGACCCACGCAGGGCTGGGTTATGGCTACGACCGCATTCACCACCAAATAAAATGATGAAACCAAGATCCTGATTACCCCTGGGGCCATATTATCAACAACAGGGGCCTGAATTAAAGAAAAGCACTGAATTTGACAAACAACAAATATAGGGTCTTAGGAAAAAAGCTGACGCAAATTTATCATCAATATATCATAAACGGAACATTATCAGTTATACAGGGTGATTATAATTAAAGTTACGATTTCAAATATCGATAATTTGAAAACTACTCGTCAGAATGATCGTGAGGAAATAGAATTTTGTTTGGCGAAGGATAAAAAATAGTTCCAAAATCTGCCGATAGTTGGCGCTGGCAGGGTACTGTCAGGTAAAAAACCAAAAATGGATTCGTGAAACAGGAATGTTGTTAGCCAAAAGGAAACTATAGAGTTCAGAGGTTCACGAAAAATTTCTTAGCGAAAAGACAAGAATACGTGTTTACAGCGACAACAGTGATAATGCCAAAAAAACGGCTTCATGGAACAAACATCTTATTGATGATTAAGGCAGAAGTTGTTCCCTCCGCCTTTTTCCGCTACTAATTAGAAGCGCAAAGTGGCATGCTCCACTACAGATCGGAGGATATCTGTACTGATGCAATGGATGTGGTGGACATTCTCACTGTTGTCCTTGTAAATACGTATTCTTGTCTTTTCGCTAATAAATTTTTCGTAAATCCCTGAACTCTACTGTTTCTATTTGGCTAACAACATTCCTGTGTTTCACGAATCCATTTTTGGTTTTTCCCCTGACATTACCCTGCCAGCGCCATCTATCGACAGATTTTGGAACTATTTTTTTCCTTCGCCAAACAAAATTCCATTGCCTCGCGATTGTTCTGCTAAAATATCAGGTCATTCTGACGAGTAGTTTTCAAATTATCAATTTTAGAAATCGTAACTTTAATTATAATCACCCTGTATATAACAAGCACAGTTTCTTTTGCACATTTCTATAATAATCAAAACGAAAAACATTCGATTATAAAAACTTTCGTCACTATAGTGCATTGTAGTACTGCTTTATTTGATGAATAAACTAGAAGTGATCTCTATATCATAAATTTGCAACTAATTCTTGGTTTATTGAATATTCTACCCATTTTTTAGATAGCTTTACTAATTGATTTTTTTATGCTGGGAGCTAATTTACCCGCAGAGGGCCACATTACCATTTTTTCTGTACTTCTTTTTTTAAAAAGAATTTTTGTTTCAATAGAACAATTTTAATAATGAAATATGAATTATTTTAAGTGTAACAATAATTAAATCTATTTTAAGTCCATAATGTAATTGACAAACAAAATTAATAGACAAAACAAATTTTAAAAATTAAATTTCTCAAAAATCCTTGCAAAGTTTTAAAATTCTCCAAAATATTGCAATGTATTTGAAAAACGTTTCTAAAAGTAATTTATAAGTTTTCTAAAAATTATAGTTATTTTTAAATTTTCTATGTTTAAAAAATTATTTGAAGGCTGTGAAATTCAGAAATGCAAACATTCAAAAGTAATTTGTTAGGATTTTTTTTTTACACAAATGATAATGGAAGACATCAATTCGAGAATTTTATGTTGAAATTTGAAATGTCCAATTGAAATAAAGGATAAAACTAGTGACGACATATCATAAATGTTAATCTGGCTAAATAATTATTGCAAAATTTTCATAAAAGTAGTTTTTTAAGTGAAAATACAAGTATACGAAAACTAAGCAATTTACCAGCATTTAAAATACCTAGAATCATGAATAACTATAGAAGTAAACAAAGGATATTCCAAAGTTTTTTAATACAGTTCCAAAATGGATATTGGTTTTGAAAACTTTTAAACTAATTAAGGCATCATATTTTACAAGGTTAGGGTATGTATAATTATGTTGTTGGTTTATTTTTCTGGTGGTTATGTGTATCTTGTAGTTTTATTTTCATCCTGTTAATTTTGTCATCCTTTTTATGTATATGTGAATTTTATGCTACTCTGATTAGTTACAATTTTTGTCCCATACAAGCCATTCACGAGGCTTCGGGACTTTTTTGTTATTTGATGTTTGTTTTAGTTTTGTTTGTTTATTATTGAATAATAATAATAAATGGTTGCTCCCATACAAACGAAAACATGGCCTCGGAAACACTATAATAGGTACCTACTTTTTGATAATATGATAATGTAATATTTAATACAAGCATTGTAATATTTTATGGAATATATTTGTTTGAATAAATAATTTTATTATTTAAAAAAAAAAAGTAAAAATTTGTTCTATCTAATCCAAGTATGTTCTGATGTATTATTGATGTTTATCAAATACTTATATTAATTTTAAATATAAGCTTGTTATTATTCTTTATTAATATACTTTTAGTAATACCTTGAGCAATACAAATAATTAACCATTATGATATAACTACTATATCTCATATTAATTTTTTATATTCTAGTATTATATGGAAAGTGAATATTACCTCATGTATTAATTATCTTATAACTAAATGTACTTAAAATGTACACTAAAATTGAAATTGTGCTTAACCTTGGTTTGTTTTCTTTACAATTATGACTTTTATATTTTTAGCACTGTACTTCTGATAGTAATATGTAAATTTTTTTATGTCCTTACTTTAATAAATTGGATTTGTTTGAAGTGAAAAAAAATATTGCATAAATTTGGTTTTTGATGAACATGAAAGAAAAAAATTCCGCAGCATTCAAAGAATTTTTGTAAACATTTTTTAGAAAATTTTTGAGGCAGTTATAATATTTAGGAATTTTATAAAATACTTTTAGAAACATTTTCCAAACACATTAAATATTGTGGAGAATTTTATAATTTTACACGAATTTTTAAGGATTTTAAATTTTTAAGGTTGATCTGTCTGTTTATTTGTCAATTGGATTTGCTGAGATGAAAAAATAATTAATAATTGTTATTTATAAAAATTTTTATTACTTATAAATTTCAAATCTAAAATTTTTTGGCTCTTTAAAAAAATCTTCTATTATTAGATGTAATCCAATAGTTGCATTTCGGTCAATTTTGCTGGTGAATGAAAAATAAATAAAAGGGTCTTTGAATAGCAAAATGGTAGAAGTTTTAATAACCTACGCGTTTCGAATACACTTCATCATCAGGGCAGGAATCGACTACAACCAAGTCGATCCTCACCACCGAATATATGGTAATTGCCCACCAATCAGAAGATGTTACTGCTGATTGGTGGGTTAACAAAGAATATGCTTGATTCGTCAAGGTCTTTTACTGGGAAATTACAAAATGCAAAATGAAAAAATTTTATTTACAATCGTTTGGAATGCTCTTGTAACCGGACCGCTTTTGCTGTTGTAAGCGGACCTTATTAGTGTTCTTCATTGGTATTTCTTTTGTTGATGATACTGTTTACTGTGTCTAAAATAGGATTCCGTACAAAGTTGGTTTGGTTATTGAGGATTTTGTCATCTCCAGCCATCATGTACTTCCTAATCTCTAAGGCTTCATAAGTCAAGATTCTTCTGTGGTCACGTTCATTCTTGACTACTGTCATTATATCGTTAATGGATCCAAAGGAGTGCTTATTCTTGATCAGGTGTTCCGCGAAAGCAGAACTTCCATCTCCTTTAACCCAGGCCCTGCGATGATCTGCAAATCTTTCTTTGAATGACCTTTTCGTACACCCGATATAAAAGGACTGACACGTTGGACATGTGAGTTTATACACTCCACTCGAAGAAAAAATATCTGCCATACTGTTATTTTTCTTAATCGGGTTTAGAGCATATTTGCACTTGTTCCTGGTTTTGAACGCTATTTTTAAGCCTCTGCTACGGAAAATGTTGCTAATTCTGGAGATTTCTGGGCCTGTGTAGGTGAATGCCGTGTATTGTTGGTTAGGGAGTGGATCAGGCTGGTGGCGTTTGCATTTGGTCCGGTAAAGTATTGATTTGGTCACCTCGTCTGGAAAGGAGTTTCTTCTGGCCATATCATATGTCAGGTGAATTTCTTCTCTCCTGTCTTTGGTGGTTATAGGGTATGACAATGCCCTATTGAAGTGGTATCTAAGTGCCGCTGCTTTATGTTGTGGAGGATGATTAGATTCAAAGTTAATAATATTGTCGGTTGTTGTTGGCTTACGGAAAACGTTGAATTCTAATTGCCTGTTGCGTCCGTTCCTCCTGATCGTCATATCTAGAAAGTTGATGGTGCCTTCAGTTTCTTCTTCCATGGTGTAGGCCATGCTTTGGTGGAAACCATTGAACAGGTTTAGGAGTTGGTCTGCGTTTGTTTTGGATTCGTCTAGAACATTTTCCGTAGCAGAGGCTTAAAAATAGCGTTCAAAACCAGGAACAAGTGCAAATATGCTCTAAACCCGATTAAGAAAAATAACAGTATGGCAGATATTTTTTCTTCGAGTGGAGTGTATAAACTCACATGTCCAACGTGTCAGTCCTTTTATATCGGGTGTACGAAAAGGTCATTCAAAGAAAGATTTGCAGATCATCGCAGGGCCTGGGTTAAAGGAGATGGAAGTTCTGCTTTCGCGGAACACCTGATCAAGAATAAGCACTCCTTTGGATCCATTAACGATATAATGACAGTAGTCAAGAATGAACGTGACCACAGAAGAATCTTGACTTATGAAGCCTTAGAGATTAGGAAGTACATGATGGCTGGAGATGACAAAATCCTCAATAACCAAACCAACTTTGTACGGAATCCTATTTTAGACACAGTAAACAGTATCATCAACAAAAGAAATACCAATGAAGAACACTAATAAGGTCCGCTTACAACAGCAAAAGCGGTCCGGTTACAAGAGCATTCCAAACGATTGTAAATAAAATTTTTTCATTTTGCATTTTGTAATTTCCCAGTAAAAGACCTTGACGAATCAAGCATATTCTTTGTTAACCCACCAATCAGCAGTAACATCTTCTGATTGGTGGGCAATTACCATATATTCGGTGGTGAGGATCGACTTGGTTGTAGTCGATTCCTGCCCTGATGATGAAGTGTATTCGAAACGCGTAGGTTATTAAAACTTCTACCATTTTGCTATTCAAAGACCCTTTTATTTATTTTTCATTAGATGTAATGTAATACATTTCAATTATACACACTTATCTTATTATTAAAGTTCATAATCACTAAAAAACAGTTCAACGCCAAAATTTTCTAATAATCAACAGCATGTCCTATTTTGATGTAATAATCTAATGTGACAAATCTGATTTGACAATTCAGCTTATTTCTCAGCAATTCTAATACCAGTTTCATCGAGGATAGAATTTTGACAATAAAAAAAATTCCAATAATGCTTTAGTGATAAACCTAGTTGTTCTGACACCAACCTCTCGGCGATCTTCACAGCTGTTTCTTCAGAGAACATTAAAGTGGCTAAAATAAATTATAAATCAAATTTTATGTCCATGAATACTTGAGGAACCAACTCTGGCTTAGATCGTGCGAAATTTTATATGCCTCTTTAATCCATCATATTTGTAGATTCTTCTCTTTGTGTATTAGATTTCAACCTTTCCCAATCCAAATAGTACTTTATCATGATGAATTGTGGAGTCAAGTTATAATTATTTATATCGCTCAGCCATAGCGCTCTCTCATGCTCCAGTAAATTTGCTGATGTGATTGACCAGACTGCCCTGTATTTACTTTTCACAGTTTCTGCATCATTTTAAAATTAAACTCTTTTATCCATTCAATTAATTTTAAAATTATTTATTATTATATTACATATTGTAATATGTTCTATCAACTCAGGTTCGTACCCATCGGCCTTGAAAATAGCTAGAATAAGCCCAATATACAAGAAAGGCGATCCCAATCAATATGCTAATTATAAGCCTATTTCTACACTTCCGGTATTTGCAAAAATATTTGAAAAATTATTTTACTCACGTTTATCCCAATTTGTTTTTTCTAAGCACTTATTTAATTCTCAACAGCATGGATTTGTCCCCAATCGTAATACTGAAACAGCCTGTTTCGATTTAATTGAGTCAATTTAAGCCTGTATGGCTGCGAATAATTTTGTTGCAGCCGCATTTATCGATTATAAAAAAGCATTTGACAATATCCCAATTCCGCTACTTTTATATAAATTATCCACCTTTTATGGTATACATGGTCTGCCTCTATTATGGTTAACTAGCCTATTAACTGATAGGAAATATTACTTATCTTATTCT
Source organism: Rhysida immarginata (assembly GCA_023313115.1). Taxonomy (NCBI): domain Eukaryota; kingdom Metazoa; phylum Arthropoda; class Chilopoda; order Scolopendromorpha; family Scolopendridae; genus Rhysida; species Rhysida immarginata. The sequence goes on from JAHWFO010009984.1 coordinate 969,129, forward strand.
GGTTTATCTTCGGACTTATTAATAAGAAATTTAGGTGTCCCACAGGGTTCAGTGCTTTCTCCCCTTCTGTTCAACCTATTTATTAATGATTTTCCAATAGCACACCCCTCTGTAAAATCAATTTTCTATGCTGACGATACTACATTAGTATTCTCTAGTTCTGATGTCTCAAAGCTTTTACTTAACATTAATTTAGTTCTGCGTGACTTGTTGCAATGGAATACTGCAAACTTTTTGTTTATCAACACTGATAAATCCAATATAATGTTTTTTTATCAGCGAAATAAGCGTAATATTCCAGTCTCCCCGCTGATTTATTATGGTACTCACCTTATTGATACTGTCAGTTCGTTTAAATACCTAGGTTTATTATGGGCCCATGACCTTACCTGGAATTTACACATTGATGTACTATTAACTAAACTTAATAAAAAACAAGGAATCATTTCCAGATTTCAATTTCTTCCTAACAATATTCTTTTGCTTATATATTCTACCTGGATACACTCCTCGCTATGCTATGGCAATATCTTTTGGGGTTCCACATATTCTTATAATTTAAAAAGAATTCTTAAATTGCAAAAATGGTTCCTACGAACTCTAACGAAAACATCTAAGTCAGAATCAGTCGCACATTTATTCCGAAGACTAAATATCTTAACTCTAAATCAAATCTATTTTCTCCAATCTTGTTGTTTCATTTTCAAAGTGACGCACTCACTTGTGAAGGTTTCAACCCCAGTAACCATTAAAACATCCTGTTAGAGGCATAATTATAACACCCGTAATGCCGACCAGGTTTGTCTACCGACTGTCAAACGGGAATATATTTATAGATGTATATCCATAAAAGGATTGAAGAACTGGTATCTTTTGCGTAAAGGAATCCAGACTTTATCTTCTTTTACCGAGTTTAGGAAAGCTCTAAGGTTCTATACTATTATCGCTATCTAAATTACCTAATTCAATTAGTTTTAAGCAACATATTTGGTCTCGATACTTTTTTCAGTTTATGCTTGTAAAGTAACGATGCTCGTTGTTTATGGCTGTTTGATTCTTTAATTCATTCTGTTTCATGAGGATACATGTTTTTTATTTGGTATTTTTTATCAACCAGTGCTCTGTAACTTACCTATTATGGTACCGTTTATTACACTGGGCAACAAATTTTCAAAACTTTTTTGCCTCCGATATGAAAATAACCATTTCTTAATGAGTTGAATGTGCTGAACACGAATATGACCGTGAAAATGCAAAATTAGTTCTAGTTTTTTTGTAATCTGCAAAAACAATTGTATACATAATAAAATGACCACCAATAGCTCTGGTCAACAACATTTTTGGTACCGGGAAAGATAGGTGTTCTAGACTAATTTGAGCGTGCTGATTCCAAATCTGAATTCCAAATTTCCCTCTCACATCAAGATCTCGAGTTATAAAAATAGCTTAAATTTTAATGGCAGCCATTGTTTAAATTTGACATCAGGAGACTGTTTTACACCACTGAAACTTAACATCCTGACGTGATAGAAAAATTTGGAGTTCAGATATGGAATCAGCACACTCAAATTAGTCCAGAAAACCTACGTTTGTCAAAATTGCAGTTCTACTGGATAAATATAAACGTTGAAACGTAGAAAATGAACTATATTAAATATCTCGAAAACTAGAGTCAATTTGAAAAAACTGATCTCATATTCGGAATCAGTGCAACAAATTTACCATAAAATGACTTTTAAATGATTGGAGGCAAAATGTGTTTTGACCAGTGTTATGGTTTAGTTTGGTTGTTTTATTTACATTGTGTGATATTTATAGCTATGTTATTTATTGTATGAATTCATGTTATTTTTATTTTTTTAACCTTCTAACCTTTTTTGTAATATTACAATAGCCCTCTGGGACCTAACTCCTCGGTCTTTGACCATACAGGTCCCAGTTGGGCGTCGCATTAATTAATCTTTATTAATAAATAAATAAATAAATAAATAAATAAATATTAACTTGTTTTATACGTATAGTAATTATTTTTTTCTTTTTATATAAGAACAAAATAGATCCTATCTTACTATGAGCCTCTGTTTTTTTCTGTATTTTTTATTTATAAATGCAATAAAAATGTTGATGATAATTCTAGTAAATCAAAATTATACAAAAAAGTAAAACTTGGGCAAATGTCCACAATTGAAACCAAGAATAAAGAGGTATGTGGATAATCGTAATTAAGTATAAAGAAGGGCTCGTTTACCACAACAAAAGTAATAAAGAATATAACAAAAAAGGGCTCTTTTTCAGGTTGTATTTTTCTGTTATTTTTGTTTTATTCTTTATTACTTTTGTTGTGGTAAAAGAGCCCTTCTTTATACTTAATAAAAATGTTATTGAATGTTCATTTTTTTTCTTAAGATTATTATACAATGTTAGTAAATATTTAATATTTAAGACAAGTTTCTTGTTTTAATATTAGTTTGTTAATTTTTGTTAATTTTAAATTTGCTAAGTGATATTACGGATTAATATGGTATTCAAAAAGATAGAACAGATTTCAAGTATTTATGAGAGTACCGGTACTTGACCCGTCAAATAAAAGTAGCGTGCTGTTTATTTTAGAGTACCCACATTATTAGGAGCTTTAGCAAAAACCTACTTATAAGAATGCACGCTTGGTCGGTCCGTTCGTCGTTTGCACGATAACTTCAAAGCGGATTACCTTTTGTCAAATTCTGTTTTCGACAATATGAAGATCAAGGTCTTAGCTCGGATGTATAAACTTTTCAAGCTTTTTTGTGGACCCCTTCACGTGCCTCTAGCAGTGACCGCCAACAATGAATATCAAGATGTTGCATGTGATATGATATTCGATTAGTAGTAAGGAGTTAACAATGAATAAAAATATTACTTTTTATTTATCTTTTAAGCATTGTTGAGCATAATTGTTGAACACAGCCCAGACCACAACTGAGCCACCATTGCCTGGACACAACCTTGATGACACGCAGGCTCCATAACTTCAAGGGGCATACGCCACACTTTCACGCGTCCGACAGCGCAATACAACTGACGATGTTGCCAGCAAAGGGACATGAATCGGTTGTCGCCTGCTGAAACCTTTGCGGTGCATTTGTCTCCGTACTGTCCTGGTAGAAATGGGTTCCTGACGCCCCATATTCAAATCGGCGATGATCTGACTCACAGTAGCCCGTCCATGGTCTCGTATGGCTTTGCTGAGGTGGCATGACATCCCTTCGTCAAAAAATTTGTGGTTGTCCTGTGCGGCGGTTTCTCGTGTGGAAAAATAATGAAAATCCACCGTAGACAATATTGTCCTAGGAAACGCGAATTCTTGTGTAATCTCCGATATGCTATGATCCATGCGTCTTGGACCGATTATCATCCCACGTTCAAAATCGGTTAACTCGCGACTTGTCTGTAACTGACTGCGCAGAAACCGTGTCTACACTAGGTCCATATGCAGCATCTGGCCGCAACATTCGAGAGCTGTACACGGCACGTCTTTAAATGGGACAACCCTTCCCATGACTTTTGGTCACTCAGTTTATTTTTTGTACTTAAAAACATTATCATGCTCCGTGCTCATCCTGTATATATTATGACTGTTTCGAAAGTTCGTAGACAGGCAACACTATGCCGATTCTGTGAAAGCGAGTCTGAGATTGTCGCTTCTGATAAGTTTATAAGAGTAAATCCAACTGCCAGATTTTCTTTTAAACGGATATTACATTTGAGTTTCGAAAAGAATAGCAGTCAATCATTATTTTCAGTAAAACACTGTTATTAATCTTCCTTATAGGAAATCAAAGAGAAACTACTTAAAAGAGAGCGATAGCTTTTTAAATTACTTGTATTTAAATATTTAGAATAATTTTTAAATTAATAATAAAACTGGGCACTTATTAAAAGGGCATGGCCATCCATTTATTATCAAATAACGTCTTTTCACATTTCGAAGATTTCAGTGATTTTTAACAAAATTTATTCTCCCCTTTCTCGCTCCACGTTTGTATTCGTTTCTCTTTAACGCCTTAAATCCCGACCTTCGACTCCGAATTCCTCTCCGCCAAGTCCAAGGAACCTTATGTTTTCGTGTTCCACTTTTCTCAAGCCGTTTTCTCGATTCTAAATCCCAGATTTCTTGCTCGGTGCAGATTAAAGGTTCTCCCTCGTTCTCGTTTTCTCCACATGTAAAGTATCCTTGAAAACTCTCTCGGATTCGTCCATAGGCACTTTGGTTTGCTCATCGTCGTTCATAGAACTTTTTTATATTCCGCTCTCTTGTTGAAGATGGCCATTTCATTAAAACAGTTGAAATGCGATATAGAAAAGGAAGTCGGATTCAACAACTTCGCGAAAGTTTGTTTTAAAGAGATAATGCGTATTTCGAATGATGTGATACAATTTATAAAAATAATTGTATTAATTTAAAAAAGATAGTTTTATCTCCGAAATTAATGAAAAATGAATTACTAATTTATAGATTGACAATAAAGCATGGTTATCATCGCTAGAACATGGAATAAAAAACTCGGAATCCAGTGAGCCTTTAAATAAGCTTAACAATGAAGAAGTGAACATTCACTACCCAGTCAAAAACTTATTTTTCTGAGATATAGACAGATTTTATTTAAAAATAAAAGAACCTTGCCGACCTCGTCTAAAGAAAGAATGTGAAAGACTTAGCATTTTTTCATAACAATATTTTTTTCCATATCTCAATAACAGTGTTTTAGAATTTTCCTGATCCATCGGACTTTGATTTCCTCTGTTGGTGCCGGCCAGGTGGCCGAGAGGGCTAGGGCGTAGGCATTCTAGTTCTCGAGTCCGCCTGGCCGTGTTTGCCCGGGCTGCATACAGATATAACTTGTGTAAAAGGCGCAAAATGACCATAGTAGTCGACGCCAAATTTCT
>JAHWFO010009984.1:974154-1028180 GCA_023313115.1 Rhysida immarginata
ATATCCTCTGTTGGACTTGACGAAGTACACGATTGCCCTGTACGATCTTTAAACAAGGAGGATGACCCTTCAAGTTATTTCGTCATATTGTCTTGCTTTCAGAAAGATGCGATATATTAAGTTATGTCTACTTTTTTCACCATTATAATAATTATAGATCAAGTAACTTTTTTTGGCCAATAATTCTAAAACAACAATGAATTGGCATTTTATTGTAGTTATAAAAGCAATGTAATTTTTTTAGCTTACTTTTTAAAAAAAAACTAGAGACACAGTGAAGTAAAGGGTTAAAATTAACTATACGAACCAAATCTCCCAGGTTTAAATTACGTCTTTATTCCTAAAGCTTGAGAGATAAAATATACAGATCTTCAAAATAAACCAATATCTTTCAAATAAAAATACGATTAGACAAAATTCTAAGTAAATACCCCTTTATACAATCTGAAGATATATCCTATGTTTTACACAATATATACGACAATCTTAAGGGGAAATTAACGTTTATAAAGTTTTTCAATTTAAAGCTCTTATTTTCTTCTATATTTCTGCAGATGAATTTGAATTTCATTATAGCAAGGTTCCTTGGGAAATTAAACAGGATACCATGAAAAACTCACATTCCTTAGGTATTAAATAAGATTGTACAACTTTTTCAAAACTTTAACAATACGCAAATTAACACAAACTAGTTTGTAGAGAATTAACTGAAAATCTGCTCTGATCCATTGCTGGGTGGCTACTTAGAGACAGAAATAGAAACAAAATTACGTTGGTTAAAATTTCGGTGACACGATTCGAGTCTCGTTTTCCTAACCGATCGTTCCTCACCGGAAAATTATATGTTTTTTAATTAACAGAAAAGTTTTTTTTTCCCTTCAACCTCGTCTTCTTCATTAACTCTTCGTCTAATGTTATCACTGCTTTGGATAATAAAGTAAACGATAAGGATTACTGGTAACGGGAAAGAAGTAAATGGTAAAGCAGGTAGAGCGGCCTTGGTGGCTCAGCGGTTGCGTGATCGCCTCGGATGCCCGAGTTCGCGGGTTCGATCCCGGCCGAGGACGACGAGGATTTTTCAGGGGGAAATCCTGAGATCACGCACTTCCTTCGGAAGGGAAGTAAAGCCGTCGGTCCCGTGTAGTCGTTTGCCGGCTGCACGTTAAAGAACCCTTGCGAGGCAAAATTTGCGGCCCCTATAACGCCGTCCTGAAATGACCATAGCAGTTGAAAAGGACTTTAATACCAAACAAACCAAACCAAACCTAAAGCAGGTATAAATATTAGTCTTGGTTAGTAGTAATTATAAACCCCTGGCGCAACGTGAACACTTGGAGTCGTTCCGTCTTCCGTCGCTGAGAATCGGGCCGTAAATCATTCTTTAGATTGTTGAGAAACTTATCTGGTTTGATGGGGTGAGAAAGCTACATTATCTTTCATCCAACGGTCGATAATAATTGATTTTTCCGCATATGAGTCATTCAACGTCAAATCGCATAAAATCGGTGATAATTGACCGTAGGGTCTCAAACTTTTTTCTCAAACTCTATCAGCGCATTCTAGTGGATAAAATATAAAGCATGCATGGTTTCGTTACCAGATAAAAAATATTTTATTTATAATTAATTATCAAAGTTATCAAAATTTCGCACATCTGACTTAAACGAAGCATATCTCTGGTTATATTCGTCGTATTTGTCAAATTGAAGCTATAATGAATTACGTTTTTCTTTAATTTACTTTATGGAGTTCAAAAAAAAATATGAGGGAGGAAATGCATTTTAATTTTATAAAATCATATATTAACCTGAAAACAAGACTTCAGCACCGTTTTTGAAATCGTGTGATTTTTGAAGAAGTAGCCAATAACAGGGTTGATGTAATTCCATTGTTGCTTGGGGGGGTTTGAGCAGGTGTGGTGATAATTGGGAGGAAATAAAGCAGGTTGAGGTGCAAGAAAATCTGTCTCTAGTTTTACACTTGCTTTTCGTTGGCCGGACCCATCCGGCCTGGGTATCGGGCCTATTTAACCAGTCAAATTATAACATTAGTGAGGAAAATAATTCAGAAAGTGAAAATAAACCTATCTTACTTTTTTCGTCCTGGCCTTCTCATTGCCTCTTCTATAACAAATACTGCCGGCAAAAAAAAAAAAAAAAAAAATGCAACACTTGGAAGGAGTAGGTCCCGAAACACATTATTTAATGAAGTTGCACAAGATCATTGTGTTTGTATGACATACAATAAATGATTTACGTTTTAACACGATATGTGCACAGGTATTATGTGCCCAAAAGGTTTCGCGCACATTTTATTAATGTGGCACAGGTTACTTTCCTATTTTTATGATATTTAACCCTAAAGTAGACTCATACTAAGAGAAATGAGAAAAAAATAATTCGCGTGCTGGTTGCTCTAGTAAAATGCAGGAACAATGAAATGCGATTACTCTTTTGCAATAGTTAGTCCTTTAGTTTATTTACGGTGAGCTCGCCTAAACCCGGCAAGAAAAATATTTATCTTAGCTGCGAAAACGCGTCTTTAGTAATGAAAGTCCTATGTACTCAGATAGATGAGCAGACAAAAAAAAAACATTTTAACAGGATACATATTACAGGTATTAGTGTTTACCTGGCAGAAGTAGTAGTGTGGCTAGAGGGACACATGGCTGCAAGAACATGATTGCAAATGGCCCGTCTTGATACGGCTGATGCTACTCTTCCCCTTATCCCTGCTGTGGATGTTATGCGGGTTTTCAGTGCTTACCTTAGAATCCGACGGTTTTGTAACGAAGTCTATGCCTGAGAGTACCTTCTGTAGACTACTGCTGCCAACATCAAACCACCACAGAAACATTACCTTTAATATGGGCCGCGATTTGCTGATATGACCGTCCAGCCTCTCGAAGTACACAACACGATTTCAGTCAAACTCCGTCAGTTGCTGCACACGAGTAAGGCTGCATGTGCGGCATTTGGCAGATCTGTTACAATACAGATGCTAGATTGATGATTTTATGTAAATTAGGATTAAAACAGGATTAAATTAGTGGAGGGATCTTTGGGACAACCTGTATCAGGATCCTATGCACATATCGTATTGAAATTAAAAAAAAAAAATTATGTCACCCTCACTATGCTCTTGTGAAATTTCATTAAAACTGACCCACTCCTTCTCATGTGTTGCATTTTTTTTGCCTGCAGTCTAGATCTACTCACTACCTCGTCTTCTATTTTTTAAATCAATTCCCGCTCATTTTTTCTGTACATAAAACAATTCTTCTTTTTAAGTTTTTAGGTTTTCACAAAGAGCCACCTGTCCGAAACGTAGCTCTTTATTCATTGTTTCACTCTGCTTCCACCTAGAAACCAAAAACGAATGAAGAGAATATGAAGATAAGGACAAATGATTAAATTCATTATACAGTCGATTTCGAAGTTTCTGATTCACGGATACGATTATTCAAGAATCCGTTATCAATAATTTTTGTATATTGTGGACTGTTGCGAATAACCGCGGATGGTGCTCACAAGCCAGAAGATACATTAAACGTTCAGTAAATGTCAAATAGCAATCGTAATATTATTTCTACATTTATTATAAAAATATTTATTTTTAATATGTACCATAATGCGAAAAATCGAACAACTTCAGATGATATCACGATAGCAAAATGTAAACATATTTAAAACGTTTATTGCACCAAAAAAAGCAATCTTCGCAATTTGTTTTATAAGTAGCATCAGTCGTTTAGCTTTGAATATTTGAAAAAAAATTTGAAGAAACAAAACAGATGTTTTTAAGTATGGTATTTCTGAATAAAGACATTGAGCAGTTCGGTCTCTCTCACCCATTTCCGCATTTGTCTGACCTCTTCTCACCTTTGAGTGTGGAGGCGGGGTGTGGGAGGTTAATTCTCGCATAATTTCATTTCGAGAGAGTTTTGTGTTCCGTGCCTTTGTAAAGTTGTAGGGTCGACTACAAACGCTAGAGCAAATAAATAAAAAATGTATGATAAAATGAACTATCATTTCATAACTGTGTTCATAATGAGTTATTACTTCAGCTTTAAATGACTTTGATTTTACTATAGGATAAGAATTCTAAACTTTGTACTGCAAAGCGCTCCCTACTTTTGAATACAAAAACAACTAAAAATAATAATTAATAACTACTATTTTTAATACTATTTTTTTAATAGTAAACGTTTTAAAACTCTTTATATAGCTATAAAAAGTTTTTATTATAACTCTAAATACTCGTACTTTAATTGCTACCTCTACTATAATGGTTTCGGATTTTCCAACAATAAAGATGTTGAAAGACATGCCAGATCAGCTAATAAACATTGAAATTTTTTTTTAACTTTTTAAATCTTCCATTCACCATTCGGTTTTTAAAAATTTTATTTATATAAACATTTAACAATGAAATTGCTGAATCTACATGGAGGTCAGATTTCTACATCCCTCAAACTTTTCTGCGTTTTTCTATAGAAAATTGTTGAAATTAATTTAGTAAGAATCTCCTTAAACTTATCTGGAAAGTTACTCGCATTGGCAGCCTCTAAATAAATCAACCTGATTAAGAAAGTGTCTGACAAGATTAATTGTTCGTCTTGGTTGAGATGGAGCCACTTTGGAAACACTGCATCGATTTTGCAAGCCGACAAATTGGAAGAACAAGAACACAGGTCAAATTGATAAGAAGTACTTTTCCCGTTCAAACCTTCACGGTTTAGGAAAACTCATCGTCAACAGTAATTAACTTTTACCAATAAAGTATTCTAAAATCGGAAACCTATGATAATATTATTCTAAACAAAAATTTCGTGGGCCGTGTTTTAGTTTAAAAATATGCTTGTAGTCGCCAAGATCGTCTGCTTTTAATGTACAAATACATAAATATACGAACGTATTCGATTGTTATTTTACCATGCACAATCGCTATTCTTTCTCTGAATTACCCTCTATTTGTATATGTACTGATCGGGAAACGCTTCCACAATAAGCAAGGACCACTTTTAAACATACATTGTCGATAAGGGCGTCTGCTGCAACTTTTTTGCGGGAATGCAAAGGCAAAATTTCCACAAATATTACTATAAAAGCTGTCGAGTCCTGATCCAGGAGGCGCAACGGACCGTCTCCGAGAAACTGGATACTTTACGCCCGTAGTGACACTTACGAGGGACAGTTAAGCAAAAGTTAGAAAAAATAGTTTATAAAATGAGTTCAGAAATAAGAAGTCTGATTATTACATCAATACTGTGTAGCAAATCGCTCTGGCGAATGCTTTTGGTTCTGATCTATGCTTTCCCTTATGACCCAATATTAAAAATGGCGGGTCGGCTGGAAAGTTACTCCAAACCTACTTGCCGAAAGTCATTACGGTAACTATTGCTGTTCAATCCAAGCAGCAGGGACGCTGCCTCCAGGATCCATTTGTCTAGAGAAATTGAAAGATGAGATATTGTCATATCCTCCTTATTCGCAAGAATTGGCACCGTGTAATTTCCACCATTCTGGACCGCTCAGACGATGACAAAAGCAAAACGTGATGCATAAGTGGTAGCGAGGATAATACAAACCCTTTTTATTACGTTAGAAGGGTTGAGACTACATTGAGAAATGGCATTATCAATTTTCTTTTACAAAAGAATGAAACCACTTTTTTCCAAAATATGTTTAATAATTTATGCACATGTACAAAGCGATGTACTCACGCTGAATGAGATACCATAATCATCTCAGTATACGTACGCTTTTATTAGTAAGCGTTTTTTGTGGAAAGTGGTGTCATTCTGTCTTTAAAAAATTTCAATCACAGTTTTTCTGATATTATCAGTTTTGCTAAGCTTTGTTCCATTTTCTAAGAAATCCCATATTCTAACTATAACTTGCCTCCCCGCTTCTAGAAAGCTAGAATGAACAGTTTAAATAGCGAATGTTGAATTACACGTCATAGAATTCTTCACGAATCCCGGATTATTCCAGGCTGACTATTAACCGGAGTGGAGTTTTCTAGAAGATTTCTAAAGCAATATCTTGCACCTAGGTCAATCTTAAAAACAGTTGAGAATCCATTGTACTGCATTGCCAGAAAGATGTTAATTAAATCATGTTACTGTATTCGCGAAGTCGGTTGTTCCGTCGATGAGTTCCTTATCGAAAATGTCGAAAACTCAAAACTTAAATTGCGTCTTTACGTCATTTATGAACTTTTCCGCACCAGCAGTTCATAACAAATTCAAAGGGGCGATAACAATTAAATCGGCGGCAATTGTTGAGATTAAATGACGTTTTCGACAGGTTTTCAGCGAACTTCGCGTGATGTTTAGACCCTTAACATTTGAGTTTTGAACATTTTGCATAAGGAACTTTAAGTTTGTAATCATACAAAGGATCACGCTAGGTACTTTATGACCATCGAACCTGATACACTCTGTATATTAGCAAAATTATAAATAATACATGCCTTTGAAGTGACTGAAGTAAAATATGTACAATTTATAAATACCGGTCTCCTGTTTTGGTCTTATATAATTTTTTAGTGAAATTGTCATTGGCAACATGCACCATAATAGTTGGGACGGAAAGAAAAGACTGCACCGAAAGCTATAGAAGTGGCATGAATATTCTCGAAACTTCTGGATAACTTTTCCCTCTTTAAATGCAAACTGCTATGTGCGGCCAGTCATTTACATGACAACAGTGGCTCAAGATATGCACAATAAAGTAATCCAACAATTTAGAAGCAACATATCTTGGCGTGAAATAGCCAGGAATTGGACTTCCGTCATCTACAGTTCATAATATTATTAGTAGGTACAGGACAAGTGGAAATACCACTGTTCGTAAAGAGCAAGGACAAAAACCAATTCTGACTGCTAGCGATCTTCGGGTTTTCAGGCGTCACTGCATTAAAAATAGATAGTCAACAGTGACAGAAATTGCGCAGTGGGCTCGAGGATTCTATCAAACACCTGTATCGATAAGTAACGGTCACTGCTACATCACAAAATGTAAGTTGAAGTTATATTATGCAAAACGAAAGGTGTTCGTAAGCACACTGCAGAAACGTAGGTGCCTGGCTTGGGCACGCACCCATCTGAAGTGGACTGACGCCCAGTGGCGACGTCTTTTGTGGTCCGATGAATCTACATTTACGGTTGTTCTTGGCGAAAATCATCTGCATGTCCTTAGGACCAAACAGGAAAATAACAATCCTGCCTGTTATCCACGTGCTGACAGAAGCCAGCATCAATAATTGTCTGGGGCTGCATGAGTTCCAATGGATTGGGCTATTTGCACATCTGCAATGGCACTGTTAATGCACAAGCATATATTGAAATTTTAGAAGAACATATGTAGCTTTCTCGGCGACATCTTTTTAGAACCCGCCCCGTCCTGTTTCAACAAGATAATGATAAACCCCACACCGCTTGCATTACAGGACAGTGGCTACACAATAGACGAATTAGGGTGTTAAATTGGCCTGCCTGTCCTGACTTGTCCCCAATAGAGAATATATGGTGAATTATTAAGCGGAAAAAGTAAGATTTATTCAATTAAAAAAGGCGTCAGCGCTATTCATTTTTATGTCAACCTTATGTCGGCTGATTTTTGCCGTTGGCCGAAAGAATATTGAAAGAACTTTTACAGAAGTAAAGAACATTACTCATTACTAATAATTACTGTCCCCAATAACTACTCCGAACAGTTCAACTGCTGAAATTGGTATCGTCTGTTCCTCGATGGCTACAAAGCGTGATCAGAAGGAAGGGAGATGTCACCCAATGGTAATTCGCCCATTGTCCCAACATTTTTGGATCGGACTCGGTGGCTCAGTGGTTGCGTGATCGCCTCTGATGCCTGAGGACGCGGGTTCGACCCCGGCCGAGGACTTTTTCAGGGGGAAAATCCTGAGATCACGCACTTCCTTCGGAAGGGAAGTAAAGCCGTTGGTCCCGTGTAATCGTTTGCCGGCTGCACGTTAAAGAACCCTTGCGAGGCAAAATTTGCGGCCCCTATAACGCCGTCCTGAAATGACCATGGCAGTTGAAAAGGACGTTAATACCAAACAAACCAAACCAAACCAACATTTTTGGGGTTTGTTGCAACCACCAGTTTGCAAAAATACTAATATTTATTACTATTATTTAATTTTTCGGTTCCGACATGTTTAATTCCTACCCAATAAACTACCTTCTTTTGAAATAAAATGAATAATTACATCAGTGTATCAATATTTTGCTGTGTCTCAAGTTTTCACCCTGTCTCAAATTTTATGGAGTTACATAGTTTAGCATTTTTCCGTTTGACGCTGATGGGATAGAGACACTTCGCCGTCACAAAACCAACATCATTTATGCGGATGAAAACGTTCAATAACTGTGAAAGCGGCATAATAACAAAGGAAAACCTCTTGTCCACAAAAAGAATTTTAATTAGACATATACGTATTTCGAACCCTTTAGGTTCATTACGCATATAGCATTGAATAATGAACCTAAAGGGTTCGAAATACGTATATGTCTAATTAAAATTCTTTTTGTGGACAAGAGGTTTTCCTTTGTTATTAATTATACGGATGGAAAGTATGAGCATAAAAATAAATTAAGAGGTAAGTCTCTACATTTATTGAAATACGCAACATGGACCTATTCAATATTTATGAATTCTTTTTTTAAAATGGTCTCCGAATTTCTGCTTCTTCTTCTTTTAGGTCCTTTCTCCCTAAGAGATGGCGGTGTCTTATAATAGTAGAGACAAATTTTGTCTACACAGTAAATTGAACAAAAATCTGGTTGTTTCAGGAATTTTAATGGGTGAAAAGATTATTTTTAACAGTCATTAGAACTTTATGATTAAAATTACATTTCCTACTTTCAGTACACGTGATTTGAGTTTAGACAAAGTCTCGCCATCTAGTGAGATATATTTCGTTCGATTAATAAAAATAATAGCAGAAATTCATTTACTCCCTCTGTATTAAAATGACTGCCCGAATTTCAATTTTACTTTAAATTAAGAAAATAATAATTGGTAAAAAAATTCTGAATTGATGATAATAATCTTAAATCAATATGAATCACCTTGCTTAACTATAAACATTGATAATAATCAATGTCATTTTCAAATTACCTGCTGTTGTCATATTTTTCATTTTACAATCTCTTTTAAATAGTCAAAGTTAAGCATCGCATCAGTCAAAATGGGAAAAACACAAAATTTAAAACCTGATACAGCAATCTTGCAAGATTTATTGACAGAATAGGCTTCCAGAATCTATAACTTAAGAAAAAGTGACAATTAGAAAAGCATAGGGTACCCTAAATTTATTTAAAGAATTCAATAAATAGTATTATTAATTATTTATGTTCATATTTTTAAAAATTAACCACAATAAACAATCAATTTGATACAAGTAACAAACCTAAATCGGACATTTTGATAGGGAGGCAGTTTTATAAATAAAAATTATTATACAGTTATAATTTTATAACGTCCATTTTACAATACAATGGTTTATTAATGTTTAGATAAAATCGATTTTCATCCTTTCGGACATCATCAGTATTTCCAGTTGAAATGTTTAAATGTCTTACAACTTCTTCTATTCATTGTTTTTTGGTTATAATGTTGTCATTATTTGGTTATAGTATTATTAGTGTTTATCTTATTTATACATTGTAGTTTTATTAATGTAAAATATAGTATTATCTTATCTTATAAATATATGTTTAATTACAGAGTTCTTGTATTCTTTTGTTTTTGCTTAATAGTTCTTTTATTTTCTCCTCCTTCAGTATTTGGTTGAATAATAAATTACTATCTAATAATTCGGCATTATTTAAAATCTCTTGTGGATAAAATTTATTTAGCATAAAAATAATAAAATTTTCGATGATTATTATTTCTCTCTTATTATTAATTTTGTAGACTAGTTTGCATGTTTCTTCGTAGTTCCCGGTTTATGCTTGCTTAATGAAATGTGCTTAAAGAAGAATCCAACAGATAAGTTTCAAAGACAAATCATTAAAATTACCAACAAATTCATATCAGTGATGTTCAAAGGACAAAAATTACAATTAAGAACGAATAATCCTATAGCACCAATAATGAAGCCTAGAATCAACGTTCACAAAATTAATTTCCCAGTAATCAACAATATTAATTCACCATCATACAATTTAGCAAAATATATCCAAAAACAATTAAAAGAAAATCTGAAATTAAATTATTACTACGCAGTAAAAAATTCTAACGAGGTATTTGAAAAGCTACAAGTTAAATTATTTAGATATAATGACAGAGAAAAAAGAAGAAAACAATAAAATAAAATTAGAATATAACATTTATAGAAAACCCACAACAACAATAAACAGTATACACAAAAATTCAAACCAACCATGGAGCCACAAAAACTCAGCATTTAGGAATCTATTTGATACAGCTTTATCGGTGGAAGGATGGATCATAATACTGTTCCTATTAACTAAACAGGTGGTGGCATAATGGCGAAACTAGTTGGAACTCCTGATGTCCCTCTGTTATACTGTAAGGCCACCACCTGTTCAGTTAATAGAGCTTTGACATACCCCATAAAAGAAGAATATAGAGAAAAAGAATTAGGAATAATAAAAGAAATTGGGATTGGGAATGGATACAAGGAAGATCAAATAAATAAAACAATCATTAATATAGCTACAGAAATCAGAGAAAAACAACAAAATAATACAAATACAAAAGAAAAAGAAAAGAAAAGAATTTGTTTAACCTTCCATGGAAATATAAGTTACAAAATTAAAAAAATATTTCAAAAGAAAGAAATAAAAGTAGCCTTTAGATCCAAAAATAGATTAATAACATTACTAGAAAACAAAAGAGAAATTATAGAAAAAGAAAAAAGCGGGGTATATGAAATTAATGCAAAGAATGTAACTAAATTTATATTGGAAAAACTTATCGAAATTTAGAAACTAGATTCAAAGAACATATATATTATATCAAAAATGCACGAAAAAACTCCAAATATGCAGAACACATTTTATTAAGCAAACATAAAACCGGGAATTACGAAGAAACAAGCAAACTAGTCTACAAAATTAATAATAAGAGAGAAATAATAATCATCGAAAATTTTATTATTATTATGCTAAATAAATTTTATCCACAAGAGATTTTAAATAATACCGAATTATTAGATAGTAATTTATTATTCAACCAAATACTGAAGGAGGAGAAAATAAAAGAACTATTAAGCAAAAACAAAAGAATACAAGAACTATGTAATTAAACATATATTTATAAGATAAAATAATACTATATTTTATATTAATAAAACTACAATGTATAAATAAGATAATGACAACAATATAACCAAAAAACAATGAATAGAAGAAGTATTGTTCAAAATTTAAAAAGAATACCATTGTAAGACATTTAAACGTTTCAACTGGAAATACTGATGATGTCCGAAAGGATGAAAATCGATTTTATCTAAACATTAATAAACCATTGTATTGTAAAATGGACGTTATAAAATTATAACTGTATACACTATTCAATACAACGTGTGTAAAATAATGAATCTTATAGAAGAAGATGTAATTACATCGGCATACAGAATACGACTAAAAATAGGCAAAAACAACGCCAACATAAGTTTTAATAAGAACTGTCTACAAGAACGTCTTACACCCAAATATGTGTCAATGAAAACTAAAAACAAATCCAAGTCAGCCAAAAAAGCTATAAAACATGGAACAAAAATTTGGATTAAAACAGAAATTGAAGAATGTTATAAGAAAAAATCTAGCCTGAATATACAATTATATAAAATTCAATTACAAGGAATGACGAAATTTTTGGCAGAGCTGTGGAATTACATGAAGAAAATCTCAGGTAAAATAAACAATATAATACAAAAGAAGAAAACCAAAATTAATAAGAAGCCAAATAATTTAAGAAAGAAAACTGCAATAAATAACGAACATTCAAAACAAATAGAAACAAATTTCCATTAAACTGTATTAAATCTAGCAAACATAAAATTCACTAAAGAAGAAGAATCATTAATAAATAAAGGCCCAAATTATTGTATTAAACAAAAATGGAACAGCAAGGACTTAATAAAGACAATAGCCGAGGTGGAAACCAATCTATATCACATGAATGCAGAGTAAACATCGGAAATATAATTACAAAATATAAAGATAAAGCGAAATCCACCGAATTAAAGACAATAATAGGAGTCAATAACAAACTGAAAGAAAATAACGCTCAAATCACGCATGGAGATAAAGGCAAAATAATGCTGATAATTAAAAACAATGAACTAGATGAGAAAACGATGAAGTTCATAACAGAAAATAAATTCAAGAACTTAAAGAAGAATCCAACAGATAAGTTTCAAAGACAAATCATTAAAATTACCAACAAATTTAAATCAGTGATGTTCAAAGGACAAAAATTACAATTAAGAACGAATAATCCTATAGCACCAATAATGAAGCCTAGAATCAACGTTCACAAAATTAATTTCCCAGTAAGACCAGTAATCAACAATATTAATTCATCATCATACAATTTAGCAAAATATATCCAAAAACAATTAAAAGAAAATATGAAATTAAATTATTACAATGCAGTAAAAAATTCTAACAAGGTATTTGAAAAGCTACAAGTTAAATTATTTAGATATAATGATAGAGAAAAAAGAAGAAAACAATAAAATAAAATTAGAATATAACATTTATAGAAAACCCACAACAACAATAAACAGTATACACAAAAATTCAAACCAACCATGGAGCCACGAAAACCCAGCATTTAGGAATCTAATTAATAGAGCTTTATCGGTGGAAGGATGGATCATAATACTGTTCCTATTAAACAGGTGGTGGCCTAATGGCGAAACTAGTTGGAACTCCTAATGTCCCTCTGTTATACTGTAAGGCCACCACCTGTTTAGTTAATAGAGCTTTGACATACCCCATAAAAGAAGAATATAGAGAAAAAGAATAAGGAATAATAAAAGAAACTGGGATTGGGAATGGATAGAAGGAAGATCAAATAAATAAAACAATCATTAATATTTATTTATTTATTTAAAAAGGGGTGAACACTTACAATGAACCCTCTCTGGAGCCTGTATGGCCAGCGGGCCGACATGTGTGGTCTCTGGAGGGGGCGTTAAATTACAGTTAGTATTATAATACAGAATATAGCATGGATTACAAAGATAAATGGGAAAAAAAGGAAAAAAGAGAAAAAAATATTTTATAACTATTATTAAAGTTTTTTTATGGAGGACAAGCTGGACCAAGAATGGTCCAGAAAGTTGCAGAAAGAGGTTTCCAGTAAGGTATTATATGCAGAGAAAATAAATATTAGAGAAAAATAAACGGGCAAATAAAGGGCTATTATAAGTAGTAAAAAAGAGGTTTAAAAGATGTTAGTAGGTAATTTGTTAGTTAGAAATAAGAATTTTAATAGTTTTTTAAATGCTGAGCTCGTAGGGGATGTGCGAATTTGCTCAGGTAAAGTGCCCCACCATTTAATTCCTATATAAGAGATGCAGTGACGTTGATAATTATTTTTGGTAAGGGGAGACTTATTAGGTTTGATGATCGGGTGAAATATGAGTGTAGAGTATGCTGGTAAGATATTTCAAAAGGTGTTGAGAGAATTAGTTGATTATTCAGAATTTTGTAGACAAATGTACAGAGTTGAATAATGTAAATCTGGTAGATGGTTAGAATGCCTAATAGCTCAAACTGATGGGAAATAGAGTTGGGTATTTTAATGTTAAGTAGGGTTCTTAAGAACTATTTTTGTAGGCGGTAAAGGCGTAGAAGATTAGAATTTGTAGTGGAACCCCAAAATTGTACAGAAATCAGAGAAAAACAACAAAATAATACAAATACAAAAGAAAAAGAAAAGAAAAGAATTTGTTTAACCTTCCATGGAAATATAAGTTACAAAATTAAAAAAGTACGAGGTATTTCAAAAGAAAGAAATAAAAGTAGACTTTAGATCCAAAAATAGATTAATAACATTACTAGAAAACAAAAGAGAAATTATAGAAAAAGAAAAAAGCGGGGTATATGAAATTAATGCAAAGAATGTAACAAAATTTATATTGGAAAAACTTATCGAAATTTAGAAACTAGATTCAAAGAACATATATATTATATCAAAAATGCAGAACACATTTTATTAAGCAATCATAAAACCGGGAATTACGAAGAAACATGCAAACTAGTCTACAAAATTAATAATAAGAGAGAAATAATAATCATCGAAAATTTTATTATTTTTATGCTAAATAAATTGTATCCACAAGAGATTTTAAATAATGCCGAATTATTAGATAGTAATTTATTATTCAACCAAATACTGAAGGAGGAGAAAATAAAAACTATTAAGCAAAAACAAAAGAATACAAAAACTATGTAATTAAACATATATTTATAAGATAAGATAATAAAACTACAATGTATAAATAAGATAAATACTAATAATACCATAACCAAATAATGACAATAATATAACCACAAAACAATGAATAGAAGAAGTTGTAAGACATTTAAACATTTCAACTGGAAATACTGATGATGTCCGAAAGGATGAAAATCGATTTTATCTAAACATTAATAAACCATTGTATTGTAAAATGGACGTTATAAAATTATAACTACATACATTATACAATACAACGTGTGTAAAATAATGAAAAATAATTATAAATTTTATTATATTTTCAGTTCAATTAAAATACCTATTTTACGGAGTTTATCTAGAAAAACTCATAAATTACTCTCTCATTTCCTTATCTTTAGTCTGTAGCTAATTTAATCGCATTATATGTTACGTGATTTATAATGTTATTTTAGAGAGGAGTGAATAATACACCATTTTTATATCAGCTTTGTCTGTTCATTGACTTACCATGAAATAAAGAAGCTGTGGGTCTGCGCATTTATTAACTTTAAAATACATCAAGGTTATTTAATGCAAAATCGAGCAATTCTGTTTTTATTTAGAAAAAATAGAAGGAAAAAAAAGAAATTTTTCATCATATAAATTGTTAATCGAAAGAATTATCTGTATAATTGTTTTTATAAATTAATCTGTGAAACAAAATTCACAACATTTGATATTTAAATTCATTCCAACCTATCATAAGTACAAAAATTAAGAGAAACTGAAAATAGAAGTAAAATATTTTACCTAGAGATGGCGATGATTATCCAGTCGTATAACTTTCGCTTTTATTTTCAAGTAACAGGTTCACGTTCATTTTCAAGTAATGTAGTGGATTTCGCTTTAAGCATTTTTTTAATAACTAAATGTCAAAGATTGTCTATGCAAGTAAATTGATGTGATTGACTGTACAGATGACGTCACACGTAGACCTTGCTTCAAAGAATAAGTGTAGGAACACAGCAACAAATAACATTCTTTTTATTTATTGAATATGTTTAATCTGATGTAATAATATGAGTTTTATTTTTTCTTTCATACTCATTTATTAATGTCTTTCGCTTATTCATAAATTTGAAAAGCCACTTTTATTGTATTGCTATAACTTAAAGTTATAATCTACCTGTAAATCCTTAAATCTGATCTAATGAAGTTAGATTTTCAAAACTTTGCATACGCGCTTGAAACAAAATGTTAAACCATTTACAAAAATTTCAGTTCCCAGTTTGTATTGCCATAATTTAAAATATTTCCAAATTTTTACCATTTTTCGTGTCAACTTATTTCACATAGAAGATGACGGGTATTGATAAAAAGGAGGACGAGACACAAAAAAATTGGAATAAAATAATGAATAACTTGATGGAACCCGTTAAAGTTTGACGGCAAACAACTGTGTGGTTTCATAAACTATCCTCTTCACAAAGACATAACAATCAAGAACTTTGCTAGCATAGATGATCAAATTAACAACATTTACAAACAACAATTAACGACGATAACAATGATCAATGAGCATGCGCAGAAGTGTCCATTTTGCTCTTAATAAGAGCTTTGCGTTTTAATATTTCATCAAACTATAAATAAAGGAGAACATGTGAGTTCGTCATGGAAACAGTTTTGCATTGTTGTTATACGTTTAAGCATTGTTGTTATACGTTTAAGCATTGTTGGCCCTGGCTTAAAGCACACGCCGGAATTGAAAAATCACCTGACCACTGTGGTCTGAGCAGACCTTAAATGTTTGGAAGCCTTTTTTGTAATTCGTAAGATTGTGCAAAATCATGAAAAAACACATATTATATATTTTAATAATCCTACACTTAAGGATAAAAAGTTACAGTTTCTTGGGATAATCTATGACTCCATGCTAGATTGGTATAGCCAAATTGATTTTTTAATTTTAAAATTACACAGAACGGTTTTTATCTGTAAACGTTTAAAATCGGTGTTATCTTTTAATGAAAAAAGAAAATTTTGTAACTCCAAAATTACACCTTTGTTAATGTATAGTTTTCATACATGGTCAAGCTCTGGTAAATTCAGTATTTGCAAAATTAAAGTTGCCTATAATTTGTTAGAATGTTATTTGGGTTTCAATAGATATGCTTCAATAACACAATTTGGAGCAAGAAATAATATTCCAATTATTGGTCACTTAAAGAGTTTATTTATTTATTTATTTATTTATGGTTAAAAAATTTACAGTAACGCCTTGCGTGGTCAGGTATGGTCCTAGACCGACTAGTCAGACCACGCGGGCGTAGTAAATAATTGTAACAAAAAATAATAAACATGTTAGTACATTATAAAAAGAAAAAAACTTAAACTAAATAAATATACAAGATGGACTAGAATGTGAAGTACAGAGGGCAGTAAATAATGCTAGAGTTTAATAGAACTTATACTTTAATATACAGGGTGTTTTTGAATTGAGTACAGATTTTTTGGGAGATGATAGAACAGGTCCTTAGAAGTATTTTTTGTCATATGAACATGGGGTCCCCGCAGCTCCGTTTACTTACAATACTGCATTGAACAATCAAATGACACCGGGACGCAGTGTGCGTTGGTAGGCCTAGATTATTTTATTTTTAACAATTAACACAAGCAATCTACTGTATCACTTTTACAGTAATTGTTCGAAATGACCGCCATTTGCTTCATAGCACAATTCGCACAATAATCGTATTTTACAAAGGGGTTGGATACCATGGAATCTCCTTGACGAAGTTTGTCCTAAGACTTTTCAACAAACAAGCACGTGCACCTAGAAATTTCTTTGCAAACAATTACTTTAAAAGTTATTACAGTAGATTGCTTGTGTTAATTGTTAAAAATAAAATAATCTAGGCCTAGCAACGCACACTGCGTCCCGGTGTCATTTGATTGTTCAATGCAATATTGTAAGTAAACGGAGCTGCGGGGACCCCATGTTCATATGACAAAAAATACCTCTAAGGACCTCTTCTATCATCTCCCAAAAAATCTGTACTCAATTCTAAAACACCCTGTATAATTACACTGGTGAATTACATGCTGCCAGCTTTAGGCTTCTGTGTAGAATGAGGAGGAAAATAAAATTATCTAATCTCAATGTGATCATTGTTATGCATGCACATTACCTTAGGCATTGTTACAATAAAAGTAATGTTAAATGAATATTACTTACATTCTCCTCCTTTCGTTATACATTCACTTTTATACATATAATTAACAGCATGAATTATCTATCAGTTCAAGTTCAATAATTTAATGCATTTCTCATGAACAATACGATTTAAAGCTTTGGTAAAAATATCAGCTGCATTGTTAGTAGTATCAACATACTTAATGATAATTAAACGTTCCTCTAACTTTTCACGCACAATGTGATAGGCAATGTCTATGTGTTTGGTTCCTGATTTTTCAGTTCGGTTCTTCGCATGTTCTATGGCTGCTCTGTTGTCAGTAAATAACATGTACGGCTGAGGGACTTGCAATTGAAGTTCAAAGAAGAACATACGTAGCCATATGATTTCTTTCGTAGCGGTTGCCATTGCAATATATTCCGCTTCCAGTGTGGAAGTAGCAATGTTTTTCTGTTTGATGGCCTTCCATGCGACGAGATTTCTATTGATGAATACAGCTATCCCTGTATGTGAATGCCTTTCATCAATGTCTTCGGCCCAGTCGGAGTCGCTGTATACGCTCACACTTGGGGCTTGACTATCGGTGTAAGTCAATCTGTACTGTTTAGTACGAGCTAGATATCGTAAAACGCGTTTGGCTTGTTCCCAATGCAGTCTTCCTGGATTTGCATTAAACCGGGACAACTTAACTGCGGCATACATGATGTCAGGACGAGAACATGTCGCTAAATACAATAGACTTACTATACACTGTCTGTAGGGTATATGACACATGTCTTCACGTTCAATGTCATTCTTTGGACACGCTTCTTTGGATAGATGTATACCTGGCTCCAGAAGTGTAGAAGCTGTTCGACATTCTTGCATGTTGAATGTGGCTAGCAGTTTGTCGATATAATATTCTTGATTCAGCTTGATGTATATTTGTTCATATTCAACATTCACACCTAAGAAATATGTAATCTGACCCAGGTCTCGTAATTCATCCTCTGAACTTAATATGTCGATTGTCTCATTGATCATTTCTTCTGATTTAGCAAATACAGCTATATCATCTACGTATATGACAATAATGGTGCACATTCTCTGTGAAAAATAAACACAACTTTGAGATTGTAGTCTCTTAAATCCTTGATCTTGTAAAAATGAGTTCAACGTGGTATTCCAATTTCTACCAGATTGTTTTAAGCCATATATTGGCCGCTGTAGTTTTGCAACTTTGTCTTCAGCGTGATTGAAACCAGCTGGTAATTGCAGGTAGACGTCTTTTTCCAAGTATCCGTATAAATATGCGCACTTTATGTTCATGTGTCGAGTATGCCACTGAAAACATACAGTTAAAGTCAGTAGTAATCTGATGATCATGAACGTTGCTACTGGTGCATAAGTTTCATGATAATCCTCTCCTTGCTTCTGCGAAAATCTTGTGCTACAAGACGAGCTCGATAACGTGCTATTTTTTCTTGATTGTCCTTTTTACTTTGTAAACCCATTTACTTCCAACACATCTTTTTCCTGGAGGTAATGTAGTTACAGTCCAGGTTTGTCGTTTCATTAAATTGTTATATTCTTCGTTCATCGGTTCCCGCCATTGATCAGCTTGTGGCGATGATATTGCTTCTTCAATACCATTGGGTTCTTGTACTTCTACGTAATTGATTTCACGCTCTTTAGGTTTGCCAGCTTGTCCCCATGGATTGCGTATAACTCTTTTGGATCTTCCACGTTTTCGAATCCGTTCCTCTGGTGTAGGCTCTACTTGAGAATCTTCAGTGGTCTCATCTGGGAAATCATAAAATTTATCTTCATCTTCTTCAACAGCTTCTTGCTCGACTCAATTCCATCTTCTTTTGATGATGATATGCTTTGCTTAATTGGTAGCTTGATCGTTTCCCAGGCGGTAGGATGAGTCCACTCATAACTGACTAAGTAATGAGAAGGTGTGGATCCATATAACACTTCATATCCTTTCTTAGATTCATCGAAACTTAGATGTTTTGTTTCTATGATACCACCTCGATTTGCATTTTTCTTCGGATTCCAAAGTCTGTACCCGTTTGTTTTAGATGCATAACCAACCATAATGCATTGCTCACCACGTGGATCTAACTTCCGTCTTCCTTGTCGAGTAGTGTAAGCATATGCTAAGCATCCATATACTTTGAGATGCTTCACACAAGGTATTTTTCCTAACCAAACAGCGTCAGGAACTTCATCTCTAAGTGCAGTATGCGGTGCTCTGTTTTTCACATACACGGCCGTGGCCAACGCTTCTGCCCAAAATTGATGTGGCAATTTCGCTGAGTATAAACTACTCATCCATTCACCAAATGTTCTATTCGAGCGTTCTGCTATACCATTCATGCCTGGGGTTTCAACATTTGTACGCTGATGCTGGATACCATAATCTGTAAAATACCTTTGCAGTTCATCATTACAGTATTCTAGTCCATTGTCTGTTCGGAAATTTTTCACTTTTCGACCTGTTTGGCTTTTCATCCTGGTAATGTACTGTTTAACAGCATTAACAACTTGATTCTTGTTACGTAAAAAGCTTATAGCTGTCTTCCGTGAGAAGTCATCAATAAATGTGATGAAATAGCGTGAGCCTCCATTTGATTCTACAGGCACTGGACCGCATAAATCAGAATGATAGTAATATTAGTGAAATCACTCAATCGATTATATCAGCCAGTGATGCTAGTTCTACTGACATTGACCGAAAGAGACCCGACCATCTCGATCTCCCCCCATCCATCAGGCAACTCGTACGTTATAAGAACTCGTTCAGAAGATTGTGGCAACGTACTAGGTGTCTGCAGTTCAAGACTAAGTACAACAGGTTAACACGCAAGGTCAGCGAACAGATCAAGGAACTACGAATCCAAAGATGGTGCAGCAAAATCAAGAGTCTGTCAGTCCAGGACAACTCCCTCTGGTGCACAGTCAGGGCCCTCAAGAATAAGAAGAACACCGATTTACCTCCTCTGCTTACGGATGATGGGAACTTTCTTAGCAGTCCCCAGGAAAAGGCCCAACTCATCGCAAACTCACTTAAGAGTCAATTCACCACCGCTCTTGAAGATAGACTGGCTGGTATCGAGAACACACGTCAAGTTAAAGAAAGCTGCATTAAGTTTGATCTCATCCGTCGTGTAAAAAAGTCTCCCCATGTCATTGACAACGCCGAGGTATCGAACATCATTAAGCAAGTTAAGAGAAACAAGGCTCCTGGACTAGACGCCATCACTAACAGTGCTCTTAAGAATTTGCCTCCAAAGGTAATCTGCGCTATCACAAAGATTTTAAACGACTGCTGGAACCACGGCTACTTCCCAGATTCCTGGAAAAACTCAGTCATCCTCTCTATACCAAAGCTTGGCCTCAATCCCGCTCTTCCTGTCAGCTACAGGCCCATTAGCTTATTGCCTACACTTTCTAAGGTCTTCGAACGCACAACTCTGAAGAGGTTCAATGATTTTTGTGAATCAAATAATCTAATTCGCAAGGAGCAATTTGGCTTTCGTTCGAATCACTCCTGCCAGCTCCAGGTATGGAGGCTGGTTGAAGATTTGAACAGTTCTCTCAATTACTCGATGTACGGTGGAATTGTTTTTCTCGATGTCCATAAAGCCTTCGACCAGGTTTGGCACATCTTGTGGTTTCCATGATGAACTGATTGCCTTGGTTCGCTCCTTTTTGTCGCAAAGATCTTATCGTGTCAGAGTTGGAAACCATAAGGATACGAAGGCCCCTTCATGTACTGGAAGATAATTTCGATGATATCAATAAGGTTGTCTTCTCCGACTTCTGGATATATTAGCCGCAGATGCTCAGGGCTATTTCTACGTCAATCAACAATCTTATTCCTCGTCCTACCAATTAGGACTCTATTCTCAGGATGACTCTCGAGGGAGATCAGGATTCTCCTCTAAATCAGTGTAATTCCTTTGGATATGTCATGGGCGAGTGTGCTATGAAAGCTCTGCTCCCTGACCGCTCGTGTCTTTTCACTACACTGTTCGATTGTCGATTGTAGTTCGTTGGCGTCATTGATGACCGTGTTTTTCCTAGGAAAAATCATTCGAATAAATGAATACTCGATTTTTTTAAATCTATCGATACTTTTTATTCGATAAATTTAAAGCAAATATCGAATAAATAATGATTAATCGAATATAAATACAAATTCGGTAATAGTTTTTTATTTTATTGAACAAAATCATCAATTACACGAATTTTAAAGAGAACAGATTACAAAATCTAAATTTTAAAAACTATTGTTTATAAATTCCAGTATTTAACATCTAAGCTCTGTAAAAAATGCCAGAAAGTCGATTCCTTGACGGTGAAATAATTCTTCCTGCTTGAGAAAATAAACATTCTGACGGAACAGAAGTTGAGATAGATGAATATAATAAAATAATTTTTTGCAATACTATAAACATTGGGATAGATGAATTCCAAAGCCTATGCCTAACCGTTCCTGGATGGTTGTCATATTTTCACCCCCCTCAAAAGTAATTTGAAAATAAAATTCGATTGCTGGATTTTTTATTCGAAAAAGAAATATCGGTTATTTAGTTGATTTTTTTTCCACGATTTATTCGATTAGTCGAGGAAATGAAAAATCATTACCTATGCTTGGAGAGGCATCTCCAGTTAATAATTATTATTACTAAGCTTGGTTATTCCCAAAGCAATGTCACCCATGGAAAACTAAGCGATTACATTCCTCCGATTATTATTCGTCATCACGGAAAACCAATCAAGAAATTCTAGAGGAAATCACAAAACATGTGTCTTTAGATAAAATCATCTGCCACACTGGTTGACGACGGGTCCATCATGACCTGGGCACGTAATCCAGTTCACGTCATCAGCCGTCTGCAAAAAGCTTTACACCAGTGTGAGAGCTGGTTCTCTAAGTGGCGCTTACAGCTGAATGTTAACAAGTGTAAAGCCATGTTCATCACACGCAAATGCTAAAACCCCCCAAAGCCCCTCTTATTTGGCAAGAAACTTGAGTGGGTAAAAAGCTATAAATATCTTGGTGTTATGATCGACTCCAAACTAAATTGGAACGATCAAGTCCAATACGCGCTCAACAAAGCAAAGAAAGCGAGGTTCAGTTTGATTGCACTTCTGGGGCGAAACAGCGCTCTTGGTGTGGATAACAAACTCTTGATATACAAGGTTGTGATTCGTACTATTTTACTTCATGGAATGCCTGCTTGGGCTTCTATTTGCAAATCTAGGTGGAGACCTTCCAAAATGTTGCTCTCCGGTCCATTGCCCAACTTGACAGATATAGATACAGTCAATACTATCGCGATACTTACAAAACCGATACTAGTATTACTATTAGTGATGGGAATAATCGATTACAGGTACCCGATACTAGCGAGTAATCGATACTCAACTATCGCGACGCCACTGAAGTGCAGAGCCAAACAAAAATACGGGCCACGATGTAGCGCAAAAATAATCTGCCTTATACGCAGCGTATTATCCCGAAAAAAATATTCGAAAAAGTAATAGCGAGTGGTCGATTAATAAAAAAACTTGGTATCGCCCATCACTAATTGCTACCGATTAGTACTCTGGTCACCTTTTTTTTTTTTCTTGTTTTATTTTTTAAAGCCGGGTCTTTTTCGGGTCATCGATATAAATACCGGCGTTTTTTGTTTCCATTATTAAACCAATCCGAAAGCTTTCAGATTATCAAACGTTTTTTCATGTGTATGCCTTCTCATTGGCCGCTTCATTTAACCCATTCTAATTTCGACCAATCCCATGCGGCCTTACCCTTGGCGTTTTTGCATATAACGAAGCTTTCGTTCGTAGGGTCTCATTACAAATCTTCTCATTAGTACTCATCACTACTTCTAATAGGACTCATCATTTGGATTCGAAGCTCGTCGTGATCAAAGTTCTCATTCTTCTCTATTCAGGTAGGTTAGGTTTTGTTACTTGAATTATTTACTTCCAAGAAATTCCCTGACTTTTCCCGGTCGTTAGTCACCTTGTTTAAATAGTATATGTAATATAAATTACCTTTTTAATTAAAAAATTAATTCCTGGTAGGAAAAATGATAGTGACGTTAAAAACCAGCGAAAACTTGAGATCCTTAGGTATCGTTCAGTATCGAGAAATATCGGTATCGGAGTTTTTGGTGTCGTATGTTGAATCGGTATCGCTACTTTATAGATATCGATTATCACTACTAGAGATACAAATCAATTATATTTTTTTTATATTTATTTATGGTACTGGAAAAGTATTGAATTGCCTTGAAAGTGATGGAATTTTATCTTTGAATCCTCTGATCTATTAAATGCCATTGCTATTGATTTTTAGATTTCAGATGGCCAAGCATCATCCCGACCTAATATTTTGTCGCAAACAGGCAGGTGTTGCGGTTGGCAGATTATGCGAGAAATGCGACGGAAAGTGTGTAATATGCGATTCGTATGTGAGGCCGTGTACGTTGGTCAGAATTTGCGACGAGTGCAATTACGGTTCGTACCAAGGGCGTTGTGTCGTCTGTGGAGGACCGGGTGTCTCTGACGCCTATTATTGTAGGGAGTGTACGATCCTGGAAAAAGATAGGGATGGATGCCCGAAGATCGTTAATCTGGGAAGCGCAAAAACAGATTTATTTTATGAACTTAAGAAATACGGTTTTAAAAAGCGATAGAATAATGTGTACAGAAAAACTGGAGAAATTTGTTTTGTATAACTTAAATATTTTATTTATTTATTTTGTTTTTTTATATTAAATAATAAAATGTAGTAAAATACTGCTGGCATTCAAGTTTCTTATTTTTCTCTTCCTATTACAACTCAGAATTTTTCTGTTGCTCTGAAGTTATATCATCTTTAGATTGGCATTTCATTTGCAGGGAGTAATATTATTTATGAAAATAAAAATACGTTTTATGCAAAATCTATAATGTAAGTATGTTTGTCCGGCATTTAAAATGCAGCTTGGAAGTCGATACTTTTATTTAGAAAGCGGGTCATTATTTTATATTTTATCATACTTTTTCCACTAGCCTGGAAGGTTAAAGTTAACTAGTAAAGAGACAACGCACTCTGCCCTCTCCAATTCTTAAAATCCAAAAACTGTCATCACTTTGCAGAAAACAGTCCAAACCAAGGGTCAAAGTGAGGTCCATTATTATTTAAAATTGGAAGCAATTGGTTTGGTTTGTTTGGTATTAACGTCCTTTTCAACTACTATGGTTATTTCAGGACGGCGTTATAGGGGCCGCAAATTTTGCCTCGCAAAGGTTCGTTAACGTGCAAACGACTACACGGGACCAACGGCTTTACTTCCCTTCCGAAAAAATCCTCAGCGTTCTCGGGTATCAGGCCGATTCTTTTTAATGGTCTTTTCTGATTGTACACAACATTTGAGAAACCTTGATTTAACTATTTAGAAGATAGAGGCAATGAAAATATTGTGTTTAAAGAAAATGCAAAAATTGTTCATCAATTTAAACGAAAGCGAAGGTTGCCTGAGCACCAACAATTACTCCCTCATAGCTCGCCGTTACGAACGCGTTGGAGGAGAAAACGATATTGCATTCAGAAAGGTCTCTGCAACATTGCTTACAGATGTGCATAGACCAGAAAGGACATGTGTTTGAACATGTTTGCATACAACTATTGTTTTGTATTACTGTAAAAATGTTATATTCAACTAAAAAACGTTGCTATCTAATTTCAATTTTTTCAACTAAATGATATGATATATCGGCGATATTTACATTTCGATGTTCGATAATTTGTCGATATCATCAAGGACGATGATATCGATGCGATATGATATTTCGTTTCCGATATCCGATATAAATTCATTTGAAATCATGCATCATGTCGGGGTTTTTTTTGAATTACGTAAAGCTCGTCGTATCAAGGTTGTTATTCTTCTCCATTCAGGAGGTTAGTTTTTTTACTTTTTTTATTTTTAATTCCCTGGCTTTTCCCGGTCTTTTGAAAGGGGAAAAGGCGTGTTATTCGCATTGCAATCTTTCAATCTAAAACGTTGCATACTAATATGACTGGGAAGCGGAATAATGTTTCTTCTGTTGCAAATTGTCAACTGAAGAAGAAAAAAACCAATGTCTGGAAGCATTTTAAAAAGTTAGCTTGAGATCCAAAGAAGATAGCAGAATGTATATTGTGCAGCCAATCGTTTCAAGAGGGTATATTTCACTACCCCAATAGCAGGTAGGGAAAGTTAAACTTGAACTCCGTGCATTATACTGTAGCACCAACTTTACATCAACAACTCCTGTAAAAGACACACAAATTCGGAGAAATGTCAGCAATTATTGGCGATTCCAGATAGACTGGCGGCATCAATAAATTCAAATGGGAATGATTTGGGTACTATTCCGATTGAATTCAAGCACTATTTAGACCAACAATGTGTTGACCGTCACAAAAATCCTTTACAATTTTGGAATGAATCATCCACTTGTTATCCAACGTTATCAAAATTGCTCTGAAATATTTAAGCATAATTGCAACATCTGTGCCAACTAAGAGGTTATTTTCAAGAGCTGGAGACATCATTTCTGAAAAAAAGCGCAGACTAAGTCAAAATATTGGTAAATTTGAAAAGCAAATATAGATTTTGTTTCACTTTTATAAAAGGATATTAAATAAATAAATAGCTAAATTTTGTTTATGCAGAACCGTATTTATAATATCGAAATATCGTTTCGATAAAACCTACAATATATCGATATGATATGATCGTTCGATACGATATTTCAGGTCTCAGCACATCCCTAATTGGAACAATTGAAAAAACACCAAGAATAAAACATTTCTCAAATGTTGTATACAATCTGAAAATACCATTAAAATAGAAGTTTCCCTTCCATATTTCAAAGTTGACTTCCATATTCGTAAAAGAACATTAAAAACTCCTCACATAAAAGTACACTAATTCTCCCATTGAAAGCAGTATGCCAGATTTGTATTTTATAAGTTGGGTATTGGTTCACTTTAAGTGAGACACCCTGTATTTGTTCACTTTAATGTTTTATTAACGTATTCATATAACTTAATTTCATCAAAATACAAAAACGCAAGCGTGGTTCAAAATGAAATACTTTCGAAATCAGTGTCTCAGAAATTCATTTTTGTCACATACCAGGTTCTTGCATTCAGTCACAGAATTGTTATGCTATTTCAATTCAATAATTTTAATGGTCTATGTTCTTAATTGGTCTAAGTAAAGGCAGATATTTTGTTTCGGATAACTCAATGGAAATACTTTTTTCAGAAAATTTACAATTAATATTGATAAGACGTTATTGGGACTATTATTAAGACTATTGAAGCAAAACATCAAAGACGAGAAAAGTAGAACTTTTGTATCAAGTGACAGAACATGCTGTTATTGCTGAGATGCCATTATTGAGTTCATACACTTATACACTCTGTACATTCTACCTTGCAATTAATTTTAACACCAAGTTTCTTAAATATAGTGTCTCATATATATTTAGGGTTCAAGTTCTACAGATGGTCTCTTTTCCGCACACTGATGTTCTGTCATATATTGACGTCCACTGTCCTATGGCCAACATGATTATCGGAGCTCATATCGTTGGATTTTTTTTCCTTGGAGGCACAGCAAATCGCTGGTATATGAAACGCAAGTAGATGTTTGATACGATACCGCTTTCCAGACTCCAAGTTTGCTGTCTCCTTGGGATATATTAAACTATCTGGCAAAATTTCAAGCTCCTTTGTAATGAGATTGGTCGCCGCCGTTTTGAACACTTGCTCTGAGGTATAAGTTTTTATGGATTAAAAAATGTTGCTTGCTCTGAAAGAGAAAGCAGCTTAAAAAACGTTCCTCATATGTATTACTCAGTCAAGATCTCGTGTTACATTTTCGACTATAGGTTTCTTATCTCAATGTACTCAGTTTACAGTCCTTTACCAACTGTAGAATTTTGACCCTAAAAGTATGAGACACCCTGTAGAAGAAACTTTGTTCGTCTATTGCTACAAGTCTCATATTTTCAAAAGTATAAATTAATTTGAAAACTGCTGTGATTCTAGGCATGTCCAATGCGAAATAATAACGTTAAACTAATGCGCCTATATACTTTTCTTTACAAATATTAAATCGGGCTAATTTTATTCGAAATCGTTTTAAATAGTCGAATGTAAGCGGTCTTGAAGTCATGTCTCAATATACCATATATAAAGGGATTGACGGAAGAAGCAATGAAAAACAGGATTGTTGACATTGTGTTTACCCATAATGGGAAGATATCTTCAACACCGGACGTCAATTTCACCACACGAACAACGCAGAATGGGACCATGAAGAACAAAAATAAGGAAACCAACACCAACAGGCTCTTGCCTAGCTTCTTGTCAGATTCGGAAATAACAAATTGTCTATCTCCTTCGGTTGTGGTTAAATGTTTGTTGGACCTGAAAGAAATTCTTAAGATGATGACTGATGTCACTAAGATAATGGCTACTGGAACGATGCATGAGATCACAAAAACTGGCCAAATGAGAAACATCGCTTCAGGGAACTTGATCCAATTGATTCCACAGGTAGCTTCAGAATAGGCAAACTGGACCCACCCTAAACACCAAGGTATGAATCCGGAAGTTAGTCCAAATACCCAAGCGAATATTGCCGCTACGGTGATTCTTTCTCGAGTGGCAATGGAATGATATTGGAACGGATACATGACTGCAAGAGTCCGATCGATGCTGATTAAAGCAATCGTCAACATGGACGTGATCACCATTGCGTTGTTGACGAAACACTGGAAATTGCAGATTATATCACCGAATACCCATCGGTCGAGCACGAACGTCAAGAATGTTGGTAGCATGACGAAAGCGCTTGTTAGCAAATCTGTTCCGGCTAAGCTAGTGATTAGGATGTTACCGTTTCGTTTATTCAGTTCGGAGTTTAAATACACAACGGTGATGACTACGATGTTGCCAACTATACCTACTATGGAGATGATGTATGTTAAGCAGGCTGCAAAAACGTTTTCGGTCTCTGTTCTCTTGGTGATTGATTCGTTGACCATATTTACTATTTGAGAAGACAACAATAATTTCTTATCGATATCTTTCTCCTAAAAAAAAGAAATAATAATACATTACTTGACTGTGTATTTGGATAAGTAACGATTTCATTCATCATTCATTTATTGCAATGAAAAAAATTGGAAAATTTAATGAACTCCGAATTGGCAATTGTGGCATCCTCCTCAGGTTTTACCTAAAAGAGAGTTACACGAAAATTCTGCTACTTAATATGATACGCGTTTTTGTTAATCATTATGTGACTGACAAAAGACCTTTATGTGACTGATTAAGTACACAGCCACCTACATACTTTAAAAAACGTATTCTTTTAAATTCAAACTAAACTTTATTAAGCAAAGCATTCAAAGAACTATTGTAATAACTATAAATTTGGTGAGTAAATATCTGTGGAATTTGAAATTCTGTATTCATTATGGAGAATGCAGTTTCAAGTTCAAGTCGTGCCACAGAGGGATGTTAGGGATCTATGGCAACAAGTTAAAGAGGGACAGAAAAGATGGAAAACCCAATTCACCACTATCGTGTGTGTTCAATCTGGTAGCCCTGCATCGCATTTCCACGGCAGGAGGTTGGAACTCGGAACACCAAGATCAATTAATAACTACTTCTGTTGACATGCTTTCCAAACATCCTCCATTGTTCGCGGTCGTCTCTTTCCGAGGGTCCGTTTAAATAGCCTAAAGACACAAAAATTAATAAGCGATGCGTCCGGCGACTTGACGAATATCTCGCTGAATGGAATGGAGAGGATTCTAGTATCTTCTTCAGGGTTCCCACATTCTGGATAGTCAGGGAAATGAAACGTGGTCAGGGAAGAAGGACTATTTTCATGCGTTTGTCAGGGAAATGAGACTCTTCCTGGGAAAAGTCAGGGATATAGATTTTACTGGAGACATCTATATGTCCAGTTATGGACCAGGAGGCAAAAATTATTGAACAAGCCTCGTAATACTAATACTAATTTTATATAATGTGACAACTAATTAATTAATATATATATATTTGTAACAACAGTGAGGGAATACCCCACCGGATAATCCAAAAAAATGTATCTATGTTGATATATATCAAGATTAATGTCTAAAAATTGAGGATTATTATAACAATTAATTAATAATTTGACCAAGGGATTGACATCCGAAACATGCGTCCTCCACTTGTATTTCATAATTAAGTTTTTATTAGTACGAAGAGGGCGAACTGAACGATACTGAAGAAAAGTGGAGATGTATCTGACCCTTATACGGTTGTGTAAGATCCCCATAAAAATATTAAAGAAGACATTTTTTATTATATTAAAAATATCAAAAGTTTTGTGAAAATGATCATTCACTTTATACGTAGTAAACTTCGCCAAAAAGAAACGCTTAAAGTTAATTAATAATAATAATAATAATAATAATAACATCAATACTCCCACGAGTGCAAAACTTTCCCGCCCTCTTTTGGGTCCGCCTCTGGGATTGGCTTCCGGACTTGATCCGAGTTTGGCTTCCCCAAACAATGATAATAATAAAATTGTGTCTGAAAAGCTGTTGTAGAGACATGTTTTTTTAAAAAAAATTACGATTTGGTCAGGGAAATGAGATACAGATTTTCTGTGGGAACCCTGTTCTTGCATGCGTTCCAGGAACGGATGATTTGAACTCTGTACCATACAAACAGGGAATCTCACGGGTATATATGGAGGTTAGAACGTCAGTCTGACAGTATATGGCGCTGATTTTGGCCTTTGACTCAATTCTGTGTAAAGTTAACTTGCCGTTATAGCTGTATCCTGCCACGATCATGAAACTTTTTGAAAATGTTTCCTTGCATTCACGGTACCATTTTCAGAAGTTCTTAGAACTCACTGGGCGGTCTCTTCTAGCAGTCGCTTAAATAATCATACGCCTCATCTAGTGAGGCAACGTATTTCCATTTTTCATAGCCAGAATAACGTTCATACAGTTTACAGAAATTGGTTCATCGCTCTTGTGTCGCTTCTCCAGTTGTAAATCACGGATTGTGTTTACCGCGCATGCAGATGACCCTACCTTCTGTTGGTGGGTTACATCCGGTCACGAGAGCCCGAACTTTCCGGAAGACTTTAGGAATTTTTTATTGGTTATTTTCGGATTGACCTGCTTTTTACCCTCAGGAATGATGCCGCTTCTGGTTTTGCCAATGTTATTTAGTAAATTTGATATCCATCTCTTGGAAACTACGAAGCCTTGTTTCTTGCATGACTTCATAATTTCGACTATTAGCTGAATTTGACGTCGTAAAGGACTGTTATGTAACCCTCCCAATATCTGTCAGTTTTCGGTGGCATAATTCAATGTTTTTAGCTCGCTTTACGAATGCTATTTTAATACCTGTCATAACAATACTCCACGTGACAGCTCACGTGAAATGAACGCGGGCCACATTTAAATATGCTAAATGTTACCATAGATCGCTAACAACCCTCTGTATCAATGATCGAAAAGATATTCGTATTGTAACTGCCAAAATGTTCATACGTTCTGCTAGGCAAAAGATTCTTGAACATGAAATTCAGTTTTCTAGATTTTCAGGAACTGGATCCAGTGGAAAAAGTAGCATACAGCTGTTTCCTTTCCAGAGAACTGAATCATAATCAATTAAAAAATCCGTAAAGCATATTGTGTTAGTAGGTAGTCGTTCCCTGCACACCCCGAAGAAGAAGTGTATTTCGAAACGCGTAGGTTCAATTAAAAAAAAAAGCTACCATTTTGCTATTCCGAGGCCAGTTATTCATACTTTAAAAGAAAGTTTGTATTTTTTTTTTTAATTTTGATATTTTCTACTGTGTTATAAAAATTTAATGTCTCATAACACCTTCATATAATAGCTTGGTTCGCGTGGATTTCGGATATAAACTTTGATCGATTTTAGACAGAGATAGTAAAATTGGTCTACATGTGATTTGAAGAGTCTACATAGTATCATAGAGTCTACTATAGTCTACATTGTAGTACATACCAAATTTCAAGTCGATTTTCTCATGCAAACTTCAACACCCCATTGCACCCCTTATGAGGGATTATTCTGAGGAAACATAAAACTGTGTTTTATTAATTGTTTTGAAGAGTATACTAAGTCCCATGTCCATATAAACACAGTAATTCAGATTTCCCCATACAAACTTCAACACCCCACTGCACCCTTCAACACCCTTAGGGGTTGTTCTGAAGATTCGTAAAGCTATTTTTTTTATTCGTTTTGAAGAATATTTATGTCAGTAAACACTGGGATGCAATTTTTCTCATCTATATAACCTGTAATACCCCGTGGCACCCCCTTTTTAAGGGTTGTTTTAAAAAATTAATAAAAATGTTTTCTTATTTGTTTTGAAGAATATTTATACCAAGTTGCAAGTTGATACACATAAGAAATACCATTTTCTATTAGCTCTATTCCTTTCTTTGAGAGTATAAATGCTTGCAAAGGATGTTATACCAAACTCTTTAATAGTTGTGAGATGTCAAAAAATTCCATCTCCTTAGCCCAAATAGAACCCTGAGAAATTTTTGTTCAAAATCTTAACAGGTACCCAGGTAACTTGTCAGTCATATGAGGGTAATCCGATTTATTTCAGGGTAATTTTTAAAGAAAATTATATACTGGGTTGTTACAATGAAAGTTCCCCACTTTCACCTAACACCGCCTTATTGCATGGTTAGTGATAAAACTATGCAGAGCATGGGGAAGAGAATTCCAACAAAAATTTATTAGTGCATACGGTTGCCGTCAGGGGAAAAAGTGGCGCTGCAAGATCATAAACACACGGTGGTAATGATGTTAGAGGGACTATTCAATATGCGATGACATGCTAGAAGCGCAGGACATCGTGCTCAACCGTGAAATGGCTGCAACATGAAGAATGTTGTTGGCTTTCAGTTTAGGCAAGGTCCATGATAAACACAATCCTTCAGGGTTCCCCACACGCAGAAATCACATGGATTAAGGTCTGGTGAATGGGCAGCACACCTAACTCGAATTTCTGCATCATCTTTCGCAAAGCTCTTGCATTCATGGGTCTTGTTCGCAATCCCGTCACACGTCGATATTCTCGCAGTGCTGTTGCACTATAGCTGCTGTTCTGGTAATAGAGCTTCACCAGGAGCGCACATGATGACCTCTGCAATGGGTTGCTCACAGACGCATTGCGCTTTTGCATATGGCGCCACTTTTTCCCTTGGTGGCAAGCGGATGCACAAATAAATTTTCCGTTGGAATTCTCTTCCCCATGCTCTGCATAGCCTATATAAAAGGTTTTATCACAATCTTTGTTATAACGCGGTCTGCAGCCCGCGCAGAAGTGGAGAACTTTAAGCATAACCATCCGGTATATAATATTCGATTTATTTTACTTGTGAGATAAGTAAAGTCATTCCCATTATCACATATTTTCTTCTATAAACTACAGTTTTACTGCTGATTTGAACTTTGAACCATTAAATGTGGCCACAATGACCCGTAGAGTTATTACTAACGAATATAAATAAAAGGAAATTAGGAGGTAAAACAATAAAAAATATAATGTTATATCAGGGTGTATCAGATCGCTCTTGCCAGGCATTTTTCTCGGAAGTTCGAGATCCTAGAGTTTTGGGAAAACATTTACATCACTAAAGAGTTTGTGAAGAATAGGGTGTAGAAAAAGAAACATTGTTTTCTTTCCATCGATCGAAGTGCTAAAAAACTATTTTACCTAATTGATAAGATAATTCCATCATCAGACTTTTTTGAATGAGTGGGCTTTCTTGCTAATGAGAACGACAATCTGACCGTATTTAATAGCTAAATGTAAAATATACGATCTTTTCTTGGCACACTTTATCAAAATCTCGTGGACCCCCGTCTGTAATATTGCGTGACAATGTCACGAACCTCCTCTTTCCAATTTTTATTAGTTTCACAGCAAAAAACAACTCTATAAATGGGATTCCTATTATTGAATTGAGAAAGCTAATCAGTCGTAGATTTGTTTAACAGAACCTTAACGGAACTTTAATAACCTGGCATAAAAAGAAACGTCTGCATGTGTTTTAACTCGCAATGAAGTCTATCCGCAGCAACAGATGTAATCGAAATAAGGTCGTCTTATATTTATATCTTACACATTGAATTAATGAATATTGGTTGGTTTGTTTGGTATTAACATCCTTTTCAATTGCCATAGTCATTTCAGCACGGCGTTATAGGGGCCGCAGATTTTGCCTCGCGAGGGTTCTTTACAGAGACAAATGAAAGTAAGAGACTGGCAGTGCCCTATTCATTTAGCTGAGCGCTACTGGTGCCACCGGAAGTGCAGCGATCTCCATTATGGGAATGGCAGAAACGTAAGGTGGCGTATGTTCTCAATGTTATTTCAGCTGTTTTTGTAGATGACTTCAAGAGGTATTAGTAGGCGTAACCTGTTTTCTGATTTTTTTAAAAAAACTTTATTGCATTAACTAACGATAACGTATACTTT
Organism: Rhysida immarginata; assembly: GCA_023313115.1. NCBI lineage: Eukaryota > Metazoa > Arthropoda > Chilopoda > Scolopendromorpha > Scolopendridae > Rhysida > Rhysida immarginata. The sequence goes on from JAHWFO010009984.1 coordinate 1,008,376, forward strand.
TAATGACTTTCAATAGCTGATTCAATGCCTTACGAATTTTTAAAAGAGCGCGTACAACTCGCACCTCCTATCGTTATTGTAATAATGGAGGCTTAGCCAGAGACAAGTGAAAGCATAGATGAAGAAAACTGAAGAATAAGAGTTTGGCTTCCAATTCTTACGCCTAATAAGATGTATCCACTTTTTACGAAGAATGTCATCCTTTGGAAATCTATTGTGCAAATATTATACCTGGTTATACGAGCTTGGTGCTCATTTATTGAGTGACAGTTGTTTTTTTAATGCATTCATCACAATAAAAATGTTTATCACAATACTTATCTTTATTGAAATATCAATTAGATGTTTATACTTTAAAAAATTTAACAAGCTGTGTCACAAAATTATTTTAAGAAAATAAAAAAAAATGTCATTTTAATTTTTGTTTATCTGACAATAATGGAATGTTGATAAAGTCAGAACATTTAAACTGGGAAGATATTTAAAAGTGTTTCTTACTATTGATAAACAAACCTAACATAATTTATCAAATTTTAGCTAATTGATTTTAAAATTTTAAATTAAAAGAAAATCTGGTAACCTAAAATACTTTTAAAAGGTACTCAATTTTTTTTTAAACAAAAAAAAGGAAGAAATAATTCTCAGTTGAATAAAATAATTGGACCAGAGACAAGTGAAAGTAATTACTTTCACTTGGCGCTGATAATAATCCGTTTATTAATCCACATATTGTAATAAACTATTAACATATTATTAATACACATGATTACTTGTGAAATGAAATATTGGATCCGTTTAAAAAACGATTTGTTCAATTATATGCACAACAACTGACAGGCACGTTTTTTCTTTCATAAATTATGAAACAATAGATTCGCGCCAGAACAACAATGAGGGTTATTTTAAAAGGGGGGGGGGGAGGTTACTTTCGCTTGTCTGTTCTCATTTCGATCTGTATCTGTTTTTTGCTTTTTTCTTTATATTTTTATTAAAAAGCAATTAATTTTCGAAAATTCTCATTTATAAATTATAATTTTAAAGTAAATAAAATAAAATATACAGTTCATTAATTATAATCCAAATTATTGTTGATATGTATATTTTATTTTATTTACCTTAAATAAAGGAATTTATAAAGGAGAATTTTCGTAAATTAATTGCTTTTTAATATAAATTATAAAAAAAAACAAAAAAAAACAACAACATACAGATCGAAATAAGAAGAGAGACAAGAGAAAGTAACCTTAATATGGTCCGGTGAGTTATTATTATACTCCATATCAAAGGTAATTTGATATAATCTGTATATTTGATTTTATTTACTTTAAAATTATAATTTATAGAGGAGAATTTTCCTAGTTAATTGTTTAATATAATATCTTCCTCCTTTTTCATTTAAACTATATTTTTTTTAATTTATGTTTAAAAATAACTTTATTTATCATCAAATAACTTTTTATCAGATGGGCCGATTTGAATGATTATTTTTTTGTTTAATAGAGCAAGTTTTTCTGATGGTTCCATAATAAATTCATCGAGATATCTTAGGTAGATATTAGAAAAAATAAATGTTTGCGATTGATTCACATGCATTGCCTACGGCGATCAGCTGTTTCTTGCCAATCCCGATATGGCGGCGCGAAGGCACCACTAGAGGGGAGGTCACTGCCAGTCTCTTACTTTCATTTGTCTCTGGTTCTTTAACGTGCAGCCAGTAAACGACTAACGGCTTTACTTCCCTTCCAAAGGAAGTGCGTGATCTCAGGATTTTCCCCCGAAAAAATCCTCGTCATCCTCGGCTGGGGTCAAACCCCGTCCTCTGGCATTAGAGTCGAACACGCAACGACTGGGCCACCAAGGCCGATAAATTAATGAAGAGAGTGGAAGGTAAACAGAAATTCGTACATATACAGGGAGATTCTGAAGAAGTGTGTGTTACTGTAGGCAATGACAGGTGACCAGAATGAACATTTTCTTTTAATACAATGTGGGTCCAAATTTGAACGCTAACTGAGATATGAACAGAAATAAAAATGCCGCCACCAAGATCAACAAGTTAATAACACAGGTTCTGCAACGCCTAGAATAATGAATTTTGGAGCAGTAATAAAGTACATAAGATTCTGTATACCATTAAAGTTTGATCGAATTCCAACGAGTAGAATGAATTGAATGAAGATTCCATAATGTTGGATATAAATTCCCTTTAAGTAATACTGGACAACTATATGTTTCGAGTGCTATCCCCATCTTTTTTCTTAAAATAAAAGAATAAAATGAAATAAAAAAATAAACTCAAGTTGATCAAAGGCCCAATTCCAGCAGTCCGTTCCCGTTAAACAAATGAATATTAACATTTCTAGGTCATCTTGAAAGGCCATGCTTTCATTGTATTCAAAGCAACATTTACAAAATTAATGAGTTTAAATGATTTAAAATAATGATTTATAACATAAATGATAATATACAGGGTGTTTTTGAATTGAGTAAAGATTTTTTGGGAGATGATAGAAGAGGTTCTTAGAAGTATTTTTTGTCATATGAACATGGGGTCCCCGCAGCTCCGTTTACTTACAATACTGCATTGAACAATCAAATGACACCGCGGCGCAGTGTGCGTTGGTAGGCCTAGATTATTTTATTTTTAACAATTAACACATTGTTTATATGTTTATAAACAAATATTTATAAGAGCTTCAGTTTCCTGCACTTTCTTTTCCTGTTTCTTAGTGTTAACTGACATATGACGTCACTAATGCTATGTTCTCACTACGCTTTAAACACGGTTAACTTTTGATCACGATCTAGCAGAATTGTGCACCCTGCTTCGGTTACTTAACCGCATTTACAGTTCGGTTAAGACTCGGTTAACTAACCGTGTTTCAGAAACTCGGCAATGTTATGTGAGCTCTACAGCTTGATCACGGTTAAATAACCATCTTGAGCAGTACTAAACCGTGGTTAGAGCTAATCAAGCACTTCCCGTTCGCACTGCATTCAAGGGAAATGACGATTAGCAAGCGAAATGGGTTTTCTATGGTTTCCCCCCTCGCAGTTTCATAAATAGATGGCGGTAAAAGCAGCAACTGGCTTCTGCGGGCATCAAATCTTGCAGTTAGGGAAATTACGATGGATGAAGCATTAATGTGCTCTCAAGTCTGAAAATTGTCTTCCCCAAACATATTTAACAGCTTTGTTTCCTCAACAGACCACTCGCTTCAACGCTTTCGCTTGATCGCCGTGTTCTATTTTCCTGTTCGTTGGTGTTAACCGGGATATGATGTCACTAATCGGACAGTTCTGCTTGATTGTGATTACTTAACCGTGATTAAGGCGTAGTGTGAACATAGCATTAGTGACATCATATCCCGGTTAGCACCAATGAACAGAAAATTAAAACGTGGCGGCTAAGCGAAAGCGCAGCATCGAGTGGTCTGATGACAATCGACAATCGAACAGTGTAGTGTATCGGTATTCGTGTGGAACTTGAAGCAAAGCTTTTATAATCTCACCCTTCATAATCATATTCCAAGGGAAATACACTGAACTAGAAAAGAAGCCTGATGTACCTACAAAGGTCATCCAAAGTATGAAAGAAAATTGCCTCCTCTTGGTGGAGGAAAATTTGATTGACGATTGTCTGAAGTAGGAGTATATTACATAGTAAGCCACAGAAAAAGCGAAAGAATTTATGAAACCCAGTAATCTGGGAAGATGACATTATCAATGTCATCAAAATTGACATCAAGGATATGTCTTGGATTACGATGCCTTTTTCTATGTAGAGAATGTTTTAGAATGCCAGAGACTAGATCATTCTCATGATTTGCCATAATAGGCAGCACGGTTTTTATGAGCTCTTGAACATATTTCCCGACATAGGTCATATCGAAGTCATTATGAATGGAGTAATTGCGAGCAATTCTCCTATTTAATTGTGCAATAGTCCTTAGGGTAATGTTCTGGAAAGTTTGGAGTTCCTCCCATCTTGTCTTGCAAATCGTAGCTCAGACGGGCATGCCATATAGCAAGATGACACGAACAATTATTTTGTACGAGAACAATAGTTTGAATTATTTTGTATAACAGTAGTTTGTTTGGTTAGGTTAGGTCTGATGAGAAAACCGAAGCTCTTATATACGTTTGGGGAGGAAAGAATCACAGAAACACCATTTCGCTTGGTAATTCTCATCTCCCTTGAATGCAGTACGAATGGAAAATGCTTGATTAACCGACTCTTAACCGAGTTGTAAACGCGGTTTGGTAATCGAAGCAGGTTTCGTTAGGTTAGGTAATCGCTTCTTGATCGTGATCAAACATGGCATTAACGTTGTAATGCTAGGATTTCTCAAATACATAGTTGAAATCAATCCGAGTGTACCACCAAAAAGGTCACCCTTATTTTCAGTGATTTTAGTGTAGTTTACATGCCCATGTTTGTATTTAATCTAGGAGGGGCTTAACAGACCTTTTCTCACCCTGTGTGTGTAAAAACAAGAATATTCCTTTTAAATTTAAATATTTTCTCTCCGTAATATATCAAAATTAATATCAGTCTTCTTAAAAATACTAGAACGAATGAGATTTGACTGAAATTAATTACATGATTTCGTGATAACCAAAAATCCGTTCTCATATGAATGTTGAATTGTTGCATTCCTTAAGTCTGTTTTGTGACAACGCACGTTTACATTCCATTGATCATGTCCAAGACAACTTCAGTGCTCCATGCCACACTTTCACACCAATATTATTAGCGAAAGTACAACCAGCTTTACATGCTCATATTCACAGCTGCAAGACTCAAGTGTTGCATAAATTTGAACATTTGATGTCGCAATGCTTTTTCTATCGAAAAACAAAGGCTATATTATGTATATGGGTATTCTTACTCTGGAACACTTCAATATTTCCTGTGAAACCGAAAACTTGGAACATCTTGTATAATTTTCATGACACCGCATAAATACTATATATTTCCTTAGATATTGCAAAAATTATTACTAAATTTTCGAAGATAAAAAATATAAAGCTGGGATTAGAATATATAATATATAAGTTTGCATCCATCTTAAGGTTGTTCGCCTTTTCTCTAAGACTGATGCTATTCTTAATAACTCATCAGAAATTCAAAATGTAAGTGAAATAAAACTAAATCCGTTTTTTTTAGTTAGTATAAAATATATATCTCCTTTTAAAGATTTCATAAAAAAATTAAGAACGTGATTAGCTACGAACCTGATAAGTAATCTTGTTTCGTGTAAATGTCGCCGACGGGTAGTGAGCAATTTGCCGTGAAGAGCACGGAGTCCGTTGCCTTCATTGGTCCAACGATTATCGATTAGGTTCTTTGAAGAGCTAATTCCAAAGTGATTTGACCAATTTCTCGAGCCGTTGTCACTAGGATCTTGCGTGATTGATTGTATGATAGATTGTAAGACAAACAATTAAAACTTCTCCACCAACACAGGCTTTCTAACGTGTTAGACCTCTCGTATTTTGAATTGTAAAGAAAAACAGAATTTGAATTAGCAACAAATGTCACAAGTGAGATAAAACTCATTAGATAAAAATTAACTAAGAGGTTAATTTATTGTTAATTTATAACTACTTAGGAAATTCAAACACAGAAGTTTTCGTTAAATTGTATTTTATCTGCAGTGCATACTGTTCGAAATAGAAGAGAATAATTCAGTTTTTTAAGCAAAATTCTTTTAAACATGATGCTATATTTACTTTAAGGCAAAATTGCTTGTAGTTCGTTCATCCTGTCCTTAATGAGATTATGATGCTGCACCTGATCTTCAAACATTTTATAAATTAAAGCACTTCTGTTTCGTTAAAGCATGTTTTCGTTACCCAAACTCAAATTTTTTTTTCACTGAAATTGACTTCAGAACTCAGGATTCGAAATGATATTTTGAATTTTGAAAAATAAAATTATGCCTGCAAATGTATATAGGAAAATGATCAAAAGCGGGTCCCTATTTTGTTTATGACATGTATAAGCAATTTTACGAAGAAAAAAACACTGAAAAAATGTGGAACACTTTTTAATAAATGATTTTCTTAAAATTTATTCCTAAACATTACTGTTTTACCATTTCAAAAAAAATATGAATGAAAGCATTTATTATCTATACAAACAATCATAAATAGCAAATTCAAAATTTTTTTGAATTAATGATATATTATGTGTTCAATTATATCAAAGGCATTTTAGATTTAAAAAAAAGGAAGAAAAAATACAATACTCATTTCCAAAAAAAGTTGGGGCAGTGCAACATATAAGAAGAACTCCAACGCATTTGTTTGGATTATTGTATTGCCGTTTATTTCAACGCATTACAATACATAAACGATAAATTAGGCATGGGATCACATATCTTATATGCTTAAAGAAAGATACAGGTGGTTTTCCTGTTTGGCACGTGTAACACACTCCCAAAAAAGTTAGGACAGCACGGCGTTTACCACGGTGTGGCGTCACCTCTCCTCTTGATGACACACTGTAATCTTCTGGGCATCGATGGCACCAATCTTTCTAACACCGTAACCGGAATTCTGTCCCATTCCTGTTGGATATAGGTTTTCAGCTGTTCAACTGTCCGGGGTCGTCGCTGTCGTAGCTTTCGTTTAATAATACGCCAAACGTTTTCTATAGGCGACAGATCCGACGTAGCCATGCAGAAGTTATGCGCGCTGCATGCGGTCTGGCGTTGTCTTGTTGAAATATACACTGACGTCGTCCAAACAGGCGCCTCTTAGATGGCACCATAGCTTGTTCCAGGATCTGTATATACGCTTTAGCATTGACGGTGCCATTGCAGATGTGCAAGTCTCCCATTCCATGGCCACTAATACAGCCCCAGACCATGACAGACGGTGGTTTCTGTACCGAACGCCTGTAGCACGCGGGAATATCCTTTTCGTCTTTGGTCCGGAGTGTACGGCGTCCATTATTTCCGTAAACAATCGTAAAGGTTGATTTATCTAAAAGGTTCGTCTAAAAGACGGTCACGAGTAAAGGCCCGATCTATAAGAAAAATTGGCCCCAGTCTCCGATTAGCAGATGATTTTTTACAAATATTTCCTGATTGATATCTTGTAGTCATTTATTCCATTTAATTCCAAAACGTTGTGCCCGGCAATGCCCGTTGGTGTAGGTGGATTATTTCAAAATTCATGCTTTGTAAAAGTGTGTGTTTGTTAATGTTGGAATCACCAATTGAGTTAAACAGCTGTTTTTGTAAAATTATGCAATACTCACCACCATCTTGGAAATAGTATCGTCGCTATTTTACGTGTTAAGCACCCTGTTTGTGGGAGTACGGTAGATACACTGTGGGAAGGTTAACCAAGTTGGATTCCGGTAAAAGAAAATGTTAAGATGTAAACTTTAAACTATAAAAGCCAAGAAATATGCCAAGGAAAAAAGTGAAGAACTTTATAATAAGGAAGCATTGATCTCCAGCGATTCCGAAATAAAATACAATAACATCTTCTACCAAATTTCTGTAGTTTATAATGTAAATATTGTTTTTAATAAAAAAAAATTCACCAAGTTGCAGTATGCCGGTTCTTGAAGAGAAGCCTGTCTCGATTAATGGCCGGGGGAGGGGGGGGGGGAGGGTCAGGACCGTTTTTACTAAAAGAAGCTCGGGCCTGGAATCGAGCTTTTACGGTATACCATATTGAAGAACAGGATAAAGTTTCAATTTCACAACCGCAGTCATGTCAGTCAGCATTGTTTAAAACATTAATGTATCAAAAGTAGCTCCAAAAACATAGAACAAGAACCAGAATCCGAAGAAGACTCACAAATGATAGATATTTGGAGTTAATGTTATGTAAATGATCTGAATGTCGGCGCGATTATATGATAGTAAAAATAATTGTCATCCATAGATGACATAATATTAAATATCATAGGCAGATCAAAAACCGAGAGTGAAAAAATCGAAAACAAATCAAGTGCACCTTGATCCGTGCACTGCATCAAACTCAGAGAGTAGTAGTAATGATATAATTAAAGATCATAGAGTAGTAATTATGTGTCCACTTCAGAGGGAAATTCGATAAATAAGTCATACATTTCCATACAACCAATTGATTTATGTTCAATTTCAATTATATTATATGGGCAATGATCGCTACTAAACCATTTCTTTGCATGCTGTTATATGGCCTATCTAGAATTATATAAAGCAATATAATACAAAGAGAAAAAATAAATATTATTTCATGCAATTAAATTTCCGCTCCATTTAAGAATAAATTATGAAATTTTTTTCTTGCTCAACTTACAATTTTATTGAGCCCTTTCTTCAAGAAATCAAAATTATGTTGCATTCATGTACTTATATTTGCAGGATGAAGTTCAACTTCTTGCAGCGATACTGTATTATTCAAAGGAGGAAAAGAGCAAAGAACTTGATGAAATAATAATGACGTCGGGGAAGGCGAAGATGTAAACACGACCTAATCACAAAAATGGATCAGTGCCCTATCAGGGTTGATCTATTTTGGAAGCTATGAGTTTCTCCAGCAACAAAATAATTTATCGCTGTCTAATCCTCTTGAATTAATATATGCAGTAGGAAAATGCATTCTGTGCATTTTGCGGAGAGACGGGAATATTTTAGAAGATAAGAAAATATTATTATATTATAATACATTTTACATAGAATAAACATGAAATTTTTTTGAAAAAGTTATCTTTTTCTCATGATAAAATCGTTACTTTATTAGATTCTTTTCAATCATGGAGTTTTTCCAATTTTTTAGTTAAATCTGATATAAATTATTTATTTAAAGAATATTCAACTTTTCTGTTAACCAAATATATTCTCACGGAAATTTTCAAAATAAAGTTGTTTTTTTTTTACTTAAGACTATCTTCTAGGAATACGTTATTAAAACTGAAGTGATTGAAATGTTTATGATCAACGATCATGACAGAAAAAAAAGGACTCGTTTGTTGAGGCGTTTTACTCCTTCAGAATTTCTGTGCAACTTAAAAAGTTTCATTATCCAGAGGACTTAAGGTGCCGACACACATACCCGACTTTGACGAGCCGGCCAGGTGGCCGAGAGGGCTAGGGCGTAGGCTTTCTAGTTCTCGAGGCTGCCTGGCCGCGGGTTCGAATCCCGCCGTGGGCATGGATGTTTGTGTTTGTCCCGGGCTGCGTACTGTTATAACTTGTGTAAAAAGGCGCAAAATGACCTTTGTAGTCGACGCCAAAAATTTCTAGACACCCCCCCCCCCCCCCCCCGACTTTGACGCGCACGGTTTTCATCCGACTTGAAGCGCCACCAGATTTTTCTAGGGGTAGTATGCTAGATTCAGTTTGAAAATATGCTAGATTATGCTATGTCAAGAAGAAACTTATCCTAGAATTATGCCGAAATTAAGATGGAATATTACATTATTTTTAAAGAATAATAATTGGATGTTCTATGAGGATTTTTATACACGCCATACCTCAGATGTTTAAATTATTGATTAAATTTTTTGATGGATGAAATTATTGATTTAAATTTTTTTTTTCATCAATAATCATTATTTTTAGTTATAGTAAAACACCCTCCGGATCAAAATGTGTTTTTACACTAACTATACTGAAAACTGCCACCTCTCGTTGAAATGTGAAACTCTGACTATTGCGGCATGCTTGTTTATGTTTATTTTTTTGATTTTTACAATGATCATGATCAGCTGTTGGCTTTGTTGAAGTTGATACTGCCATAATAACGATAAATTACAATGAATAGCATCATGCCTCGAAACACTTAAAATGCTTTAATGGCTAATACTGGTATTATTATTACAATATTCTATTTTTGTTTGACATTACAATGTTTAGATATTGTTTTGTTATTATTGTTAATTATTTTGGACAAAGATTAAGAATATTTTAAAATCTGAAATTATTGTAACAATCATAAAAGAATTAACATTGAGCGATGATAAAAATTTTTTTTCAATGTTCAGAAATAAAAAAAAAAAGACATGCTTGAACAACAATATATGATGGTTGGAAGATTACTCGTCATCGGAAGTGTCAGTATCAGAGTGATTTGATGCATGCAAAACAGAAGATTTCATATTTTCATGCATCGTTTTGGTTGCTTTAAAACCTCTACAACCTCCAGGCATTTCATGCAAAGCTTGTTTTACAGTAATTATTTTTTCAACGCTTTGTACCTTAAATCTGTTTCTATGTTTAGTTTTTATTAGATTCACTTGAGAAAACCTACGTTCACAATCAGCATTGCTAACGGGTAGGCACACAATATCTTTGCCAGATTTGAAATGTTTAAGTATTTTTCAGTTTTCTCGTTAGCTCGTTTGAGTTTAGAGACTTTTCCCCAAATCTCTTCTGAATTTTCTGTGGATGTGACTAACGTTTCTACTTGTTTATCGAAAATGAGTACACTGAATTCAGTGGTTATGGACTCCTTTACCTCTGAATTTACATATTTCACATCATTCAACAATCTAGACAAAGTTTGGTGGTCGCCATTTATTATTTCTTTTCTGTCCAAAATTTTGGCATGTTCAATCAAGGGTACGTCAAATGGAAGTCCTTTTTTAGTTGACAGCAGAATTCAACATAGAAATCTCTGCAACGGCTTAAAATTGACTCTTTAGTTAGGTTTGTTAGATGAGATGATTTCATAAATTCCTCAGCTTGAACACCAATCTTTATTTTCGTTACTGGTTTAAAATTGAACTTTAAAGAAGGGTCAATAGTGGAGAGGTTGCAATTTCTTAAATATTCTTTGTTCATATAATAACAACAAATGGTTTGGAGCATTAATAAGCATTCAGGTTGCACTCTGAAAACAGTGCTCGCTTGTGTTTCTTTCTCCTCCTCTGTGTCATAATTATTTGAACTTGCTCAGAGATAATGATGCTTCAAAAACGTGGGCGCCGATCGAAACAAAAAGTTTACTTTTAATTTCACTGGCGCGTGTTAGAAGAATCCGTCCCCAATGAAGACCGTTTGTGCGCATGCGTTTCCTTTGGGTGCAACTAAAACCTGATCGCACTGATCAAATCAAAGCATGCAGCCCAGCCATCAAGATTATCACAATAAAATGTAAAATTATGTTAGATTCACGCTAGATGTTGTAAAATTATGCTAGATGAGCACTATGCTAAAAATTATGCCAAATGGCGGAAATTATGCTAGTCTAGCATAATTATACTAGATTTGGTCACAATGGTGTATGCGACTAGCAAAACACACATTTCCAACTTCCGCGCGCACGACTTTCAACCGACAAGCATTTTAACTCAAATTTTGTCCGTGATAGCGCTGCAGCCACACAAGAAACTGCATTCATTTCCGCCAAAATGGATTCGATTACGCGTCAAAAATACAATTTATTATTAATCCAACAAAGATTAATTTTAATCGTGATGCTAAATCGTGTATATTCTTCCCGTGATGCTAATCGTATATATTCTAGCAACCTGATTGGTTATCGTGAACGACAAGTCGCGTGAAAGTCGGACAGAGCTGAAGTCTGAAAAACTAGTCGCACGACTCCTACGACTGGCCGTTTGAGACCGGAAGTAGTCGTTCCAGAATCGCATGCGACAGCTAGTCGGATGTAAACCGTGCATGTGTGTCTCCGCCTTTAGGCTAAAATCAGATTCTCCTTATCTACCTAAAAGACCAACCTTGAATAAAAACTGAAAGAGGAAAATAAATGGCGATAATTTATTTCATGGCCCATATCATTTCTATGGGAATAAATTTATTGGAAATGATGATCTATTATCACATCGTAATATCACACGGTCACCGAAGTTTAGAGACCTTTTCACAAATGAATGGTTTAACACATGTGGTAATTTTCCCCGCAAAACTGAAAAAAATTATGCAAAATTCAAAAGATCTTCTGTAGTTCGATATTTCTATTTAATATGAATTATAAAATTTTGAACGAATTGATCCCTTCTCGTTTCAAAAGGTTAGAAACATCATCTAACTTGCCTATTAAAATTAATAATATTGTATAAAGGTATACTTTCACTCAAAACAGTATTTCACAACGAGTAAAACAACACGGTCAACCATTGAGAGGAAGAAAAACATTGTTGTGCTTCTGAAAAAGAATCAGGGAAGGCAATTTCTGAAATTACGTTGAAAATCATTGCTACATAGGGTACATGAAGAGAATGGGACCATTCTAGTTGCAAATCATCGAACTAGGAGGTCGCGAAAAAGAGAATAAAATGTGATTTGAGAAAGTTGAGAGCTGTTGTGAACAAACGCATGTTTGCGTCCGTATCAGTCTTGTGTGCTTTGGCCCAGAAATCCTCGAAAGAAAATAACAAAAATCCTAATTGGCGAAAAATAACTGAATTGGGGTACCGTCCGCGTGTCCAAAAAAAAAAAACCCTCATCTTAATCCAAAGTAAATCAGTAAACGATTTAAGTGTGCGAAACCACATGAAGGTTAGTTCCCATATGACTGAAGGAGAGTCATACAGACTGACGAACGTATCTTTTGTGTCTGTGTTAGTGGCCGTGTTTATCGTTCATGATTTTTGGGAGAAGAATGCAACCCAGTCTGCTTGAAATCAATAGTGAAATTTCCTCAGAAGATCTTGAGATGTCTTAATGCAGACGTTTATGAACAGGTATTGGAATACTTTCTGATACCGACTCTGGAAAATCTTCAAGAAGATGAAGAAATGAAATTTCTGTTCCAGCAAGATAATACCAGCTGCCATAAAGCTCGTATTAGAAATGTGCCATTAAGTTTCAGAAAAGCTTGCCAGCAAATTCACCCGAATTAAATCCGATCGATAATTTTTGGATGCACATGAAAAGCCAGTCAATTCGAGGAGCTGAAGTCAGCTATGATGCGCTGCTGAGCAGAAATCCTTGCTTCCTTTTGTGATAAGCATGCCAGGAAGATGCAGGGCAGTCATTGGATCCAAAGGGTATCCCACTAAATACTGATATTATTTGTTTAATGTTATCTACTGTTCATAAATTTTATTTCTGGTTTATAAAATTAAACAGGTGGTGGCCTTACAGTATAACAGAGGGACATCAGGAGTTCCAACTAGTTTCGCCATTTATTCCCGGCTTTGTCAAATCCACCCTTCTACCGATCTGGTTTATAATTTTACGGTTGTCCTGCTCGTATTTCTGAAACGCCAAGTGGATGTTTCTACACTTTTGAAACGATATTCAAAATCATTTAGTACCAAATATTAATTTTAATTTGCCACATTAAAGAGAACATCTTACACTGTAGGGAGGTGTTTTTCTTTTCTGCGTATCTTTTTTCAATTTTGTGAAAAAAAATATCATACATAGCGTTTATAGCGTTCTTTTGTAAAAAGGTTTCTAAACTTTTGAAACGGGGTTTTACTCTTTAACATCTTTTACTCAATGTGTTCATTCTTACGTACTATATTACATGTTTTTTTTGTTTTTTTTTTGTGTGGACAGAGTCGAATTTTAAGAGAAATGAATAAGATTTATTAAACACATGTGACCTCTGCCACCATTGATACCTTATTTGCATGGCCGCAATGCCCCACATTGGGAAGCCATTGTGGCCTTTACCAATTGATCACCGAAATTCCCCAAAACAACGGCTAGCTCAGTTTCAGCAATCTTCTCAAAAAAATAATCCACAAAGTAATCAATGGCCAGAGAGTCGGGTTCTTAAAATAAGTAAGTGAAGATGACTCGAGAGTGAATTATTTCAAATAGAAATAAATAGGCAAAGTGTTCGAATTAAAACAAAAACAATCTTTATTTCAAGAAATTTATAGAATTGGAAAAGGAAATTAAATGCAAATAAACTTAACTTCTAAAGATACCTGTTTAATTAAATCGCAATGATTATACTCAAATACCTAAAAGAATGCAGCTGCTTAAATACCTCCAATATTCATGGAAAATAAATGCTTAAATCATTCTAATAAAATCTCAATGCTTCTCTGTGACTTGTCTCACTTTTACTTAATGCAAATACCCAATAATTCCAATGTTCAAAAAAATCCTTTCTTATTCACTAAATAAGTTCAAACAAATTTATCACATATAAATATTCATCCACTTCAAGAATTATATCCTTATTGGTATTACAACATTAATCACTTTTATATCCAAAGGCACTACACATAAATTCACCTAATATCACACACAAATCTGCACCTGAAGATCACTCGCTGCATTTGAGAGAGGAATCCGGATCAATCACTTTATGAGTCAATGCAATTCTCAGAATGTTCTAAAGTGAGCTCAACAGATTCCTGCAATCAATCTGATGAAATTGATGCATGTCTTGACGAACCTCGGTTGACTTCCTCTTCCACGTAGTACCTTGAAGAATCTTCTTTCACTTGTAGGGTTATCATACACCACCAAGAAGTTACCTTCCCCTTCTTATGCGATGTGGCATCGCTTTCTAGTATTGCTTCTTACATCTCTCTCAATTCCACTATTCTTTTACATAATATCTTCCGACCAGTATTCACTTCACACACTCTTCATCCAGTTGAAGTTTCAAACAAAAAGAAACATGCAGGAACATGAGGAAATGCATCTGACAAACATTAGCCAGATTGACATTGGTGTCTGCTAACTATTCTGAATTCTGAATTTACAGTTTACAAAGGTTTAATTAGTCCGATGTAGCTTTCGCAGTATACTCCCTACACAGAGAGATAACCGTCTTCTATTAATTGGTGAGACTCCCTTAGTAGTCAAATGTGAGGAGAAAGGAATTTCCATAACTTTCCTACCCCAATGGATGAGTGTTTCATTCAACGAATAGCAAGTGACAATCCTACCCTCAACATTCGCTGGCCTTCTCCAATTCTCCAAGCCCAGTAAGAGTTCATCACTGCGTTTACATGAACGTTTCGATCCGGATCGAAAGACTAGTTTCAAGTCAATCCTGCAAAAAAATGGCATGTAAACAGGCTTCAACACCCCAATCCGGATCGAATTCAATCCAGTCGAAAGAGGTGGTTTGAAACCAGGGAAGCATGCCTAAGGAAAGAGGTCAATACACTAATGTGCATGTAAACACCCCGACCCGGATCGAGTTTAAATTCGCTGTTTAGTTGAAAGAAAAAAATAGAGAAAATAATTAGCTAAAATAAGTTCTTGGTTGATTTACACCTCAACATAATAAATATCTATAAATAAATAAATGAATAAATTTTAAAATACGTTGCATGTTCAGGTTTTTTTTTGTAAATTTTTTTACTAAAATGTCATTTTTCCAAATTAAAATTTTTCAAATATTCTATCAAATTGGGGTTTTATATATATATTTTTATAAAAATGTAATTTAATAATTTTTTATCAAATTAACTTTTATATTTATATCAAAAATTTCAATGAAATTTAATTGTAATTAATTGATAAATTGTAATTGGATAATGTTTATAATTTAATAAAATCAAAATAAACTATTAAATTGAAGTTTTTGATATAAATCTAAAAATTAATTTGATAAAAATCTATTAAAATTATGTTTTGATAAGAATGTATAAAATTATATTTTGATAAAAATAAGTATATAAAACTTAAACATTGAAATGCATTTTAAAAGTTATTAAGGATTATTATTTTGAGGTGTAAATAAATCAAAAACGTGATCTAGTTAACATTATAAATAACCTCAACCTTATTATGTAAATATAGAAAATTTTAATTGAAAACAAAATTTAAAGGAAAAAATCAATAATTACAAAATTTGTTGATTGTCAATTATATTTCCAGACGATAATAATGAGAAAATTTTAAAAAATTGTATTTCAGACGTATTTTAGAGGAAGCGTATAGGCCAAGTGATAAGGCCGACTGAGCCAACAATGGCGAATTCTGTAGCAGATGACAAAGTCTGGCGTACTTTCCTAATCTAGAGCTTTACCCACAGGGCATCTTATAGGACTCGATCCGGATCGAATTGGATGCATGTAAACGCGAAGCATTTTTGGATTAGCTCAAGTCAATCCGGATCGAAACGTGCATGCAAACGTAGTGCATGACTCCACCAACTCAGAAGAGTAAAGAAAACCGTCTCACACCCCCTCCACATTGAAACTTCAATTTATAACTTCGCCACTCTCAACACAAAAAAAAATACAAAGAAAGCTAAATAAATCCCTTAAAAATCAAAGTTTTCTCATTCTAGGCTTCCCCAATCCTAAACTCATGAATGACTCTCTATATATAAAAACCACTAGTATTACATCATTATTTATGCGAGAGACCAAAATAATCCTAATTTGCCTTTAAATCATAATAATCATCATTTCCGCTTCATACTAGCACCTCCATTTACAGTGACTCATTAGACCAAGTTCTATTTATCCAATTTTATAGAACATCCATAACTCCATTATAACCTTGGTTATCACACGAATTCCTAAAACACCTATGTCTATATGCTAATCACTTCAAAAGAACCATCACTTCAAAAGACCACACCTTAGTCTATTTATAACAGCTCACTTTATGGAACCATAAATATAAAATTCATTATACACAACACGTGAAACGTCACACACTTATTAAACAGAATATATCTTATAGTGAAATACAACAATGAAAACAACAAACACTATAAATAATTAATGGTATTTTATTCTAAGTAGAGGTTCCTTTTATCCAGACTGGTCCATCGAAAATATATATTCTTTTCATTTTGCGTAATTTTCCTATGGTAAAAGAATTGGAAGAATTTATATCTTAATTATCTTGTGGGTCGCAAAAGCATGATACCCACGCAGGCAACAAAATTTCGTATTATTTTCGTATTTCCAATGACATTAGAAAAAGACTCGAATGAAATATCTGATTTAAATATATTGCTTAATAGAGTATCTTATCAAAGTTAAATACACTTTATATATCTTATTTTATTGCTCAGGGGGTCAATAATAAATAAGTACCCCTAACAAATTATTGATTACACAACACGGTAAAACAAGAAATTAATCCTCCTGAAGAAGTTATAGGAAAGTAGCGGAAGCCTGGGTTTATCTATTTTTTACACCTTTATCTGCATATTTTAATACTCCGTTTCCACGAACTAACAATTCTCGATTCGGGAAACTCGATTTGACAAACTAGATTCGCGGATCTAGTTTTAGGATTCCAATCTAGTTCCACGAAACGAGTTTCTATCTCGTTTGTCCGACTGCATTGTAGCATTGTTTGAAAGTGCAGTGTGCAGTTCATTATGGCTTTGTCAACAATATGGATATCTAGCATAGGCGTATACTTTTGCATATGTCTCTACTTATCTGTTTAAAATATCTACTGTTTACTAACCAACAAATTAACCCATTAGCTTTATTTCCAGCATCATAATTAATTGCCAAACTAATCACGGCTCTGCCATTTTGCAAAATGCAATTGCGAGTGAGAGCTTGCGATGATAAACTAGTTTCGTTAATGAAACGAGTTTTCAGAACTTGTTTGAACGAAACGACCCGTACCGCATATTATACAGGGTGTTTCTTAATTGGTGTCCCGTCTTTAGGTACAAATAACGGCTCAAGGGGAACAGGAGGGGGGAAATGAATATTGATTATTTGGTTTTATTGTCCCCTAATTCAGAATAAAAACATTTCGCGTCCCTGGGGGTGAAGGGGTAAATTTTGAAAATTTTAATTTTGTAGGGGTAGGCATTAGATCCCATGTGTTATTTAGAAAGTTGTAAAATGTGGGTTTAGCAAAAAACCCGGTGAAAAAATCTCATGCCCTGCCCCCTTTATCGAGTGGGTAAAGTGAAACGTATGGCTAGCCGATATGGACAAAAACCATACTTATTAGAAAACAGTAGGACCTACATTTGGAAAATTAATGAGAATGAATGAGTCGTTACCCTGAAAAGCTAATAAACTCGACCGGGCTTTTCAAATGTACTGTTCTCTAATAAGTAATAAAATCCTAACAAGATTCTAATGAGTTTTTCTGTTTTTGTCTACATTAGCTAGCCATACCTTTGGGAATTTAGCTTACTATAGGCATGTGCACCTTCACAATTTAGTTTGGTTTTGATTGGCCCGCTGGGGTCGGAAATTAGAGGGGACCAAAAGGTCTATGCGTATTTATGCATAAAGAAGTGAAATTTGGTGTGCAGATTCCTTAAAGCAAGATCAACATTACTGTAAAGTTTGGGCCAAAGTGTCCCAATAGGGTCGGAGTTGTGGGGTGGCAGTCTTGGTCTTTAGAACTATGGCAACTTTTGGCATGTGATATTTCATTCGTTCGAAAATTATTAGAAACGAAAGAAGATAGAGCTCTTTTTTATTTTCTAAATACTGCGTTCTAAAAAATCGGGGGGGGGGGGTAAAAAGTCCAGCAAAATGGGTAAAAATAGATGACCTCAGCTCTTCCGCTACTTTCCCTACTTTCTTACTCGGGAGGATTAGTTTCTTGTTAAGAATGGGGCTACTTAATGGTTTTATAATGTCCGTCCTTCCCCTTCATAATTTCTACATTTTTTGAGATAGAAGGTTAAAATTCGGAATGTAGCCAGCTATGGTGCATTGGGATAGGAATGAAATTCAGTATGCATATTCCTCTAGGCAAAAACTACATTCCTATGAAGCTTGGGCCACATTGTGCCAGTGGGGTCGGAGTTGTCATTTGATTTTCAGAACTATGGCTACATAAGGTGGGTGATATATCATTGGTTCGAAAATGATGAGAAAAGAAAGAAGATAGGGTGCGCGAGGTCCCGGTTTCAAATCACGGGCAGGCCGCAATGAATCTTTATTTCGCTTTTCTTTGGAAGTTATCTGTTGTTTTTTCCTAAAACTTTATTATGCTGCTTCACTATTTTCCTTTATGCAAATGAAATAACTGACGAAAAAAAATTTTTATTTATCTTTTTATTACATATTCGTACGTATAATAAACAGAAAATATAAAATTATTTTCTAAAACTTCCCAATTCAATAAACATGATGCAGAATAGCCTGACTTCGCGTAACAAGCAAGGGTAACCAAACTATAAGTAAAGAAGAATATGCGAGTTTGTCACGCAGAACAATTTTGAGTGGGCGAGCTTTGCAACAATATGAATTGAATAATATATCATAATAGCATTTGTGAATACATTATTGAGTCTCATGACAGATCATTATTGAGTCTCATAACAGATCATTTCTTTCACGCGAGTTTGTTATGACGTTTCTTATGATTCAAACAAAAACAGCTTTCTTAAGCAGTAAAAGCATCCGTAAAAATTCTCTCTCCCACATATATGATTTCATATATTGCCTTAAGTGAAAACTGACAAGTTAAAAATTTGCTGCGAAACTCCTGCACAGCTTCTCTGTCATGTTTTTCTACCTCAAGAGGTAGCTAAGTAAATGCTTTTCTGCGTTTAGAGCAATCATCCATAGCTTATTTTATTGGATGATAGAGCAAATGTTTTTTCATAATGCGCACACATCATTGGGCATGTATCGCTCCAATATGCTGTCTTTCATGTTTTATTCTACTAACTAACTGAACAAATGACTTTTCACAATACACACATTTATAAGGTTTCTCTCCAGTATGCTGTCTTTCATGGGTTTTTTTGTGAGATAATTGAGCAAATGATTTTTCGCAATACTCACATTTATAAGATTTATCTCCAGTATGCTGCCTTTCATGTTTTTTTTTATTACTTATGTGAGCAAATGATTTTTTGCAATACTCACATTTGAAAGGTTTCTCTCCTGTATGCTGTCTTTCATGGCTTCTTTTATTATATAAATGAGCAAATGTTTTTTCGCAGTAATCACATTT
>JAHWFO010009984.1:1028190-1053189 GCA_023313115.1 Rhysida immarginata
CTTTTATTATATAAATGAGCAAATGTTTTTTCGCAGTAATCACATTTATATGGTTTTTCTCCAGTATGCTGCCTTTCATGGGATTTTTTATTTGATAACTGAGCAAACTTTTTTTCGCAATAATCACATTTGTATGGCTTCTCTCCAGTATGCTGCCTTTCATGTTTTTTTTTATCAGATAATCGAGCAAATGTTTTTTTGCAATACTCACATTTGTGAGGTTTCTCTCCACTATGTCCTCTTTCACGTTGTTTACTATGAGGTAATTGAGCAAATGTTTTTTCGCAGTGTTCACATTTATAAGGCTTCCTTCCTGTATATGGACTCTCATGGATTTTTTTATGTTCTGATAGAGCAAATGTCTTTTCACAATACTGACATCTATAAAATTTCTCTCCCGCATGCATGCGCTCAGGAATTACCTTTTTCGACAAGCCTGGAAAAGATTTGTTGCAATAGTTGTAGATTTCTTTTCCTGTGCGAAATTTTTTCAGTTGTTCTTCGTTAAATTTCTGAACAGTGGTCTCTTTTTCTGTATCATCATTGGAATCGACGATTTTTACATTAATCAAATTTTGCTCTCTTTCAAAAGTTGACGGCCATGTTTCAGTCTCGCGGAGCCTTTTAAAGCATAATTTATTATCCGTGAAATTGCCTTTAGTTTTCTCATATTCCGACGAAATGATGGTTACTAATTCTTGAGAAGTTTTGACACCATAATTATACTGATGCAGGTCATTTGTAACTGTTTCAATAGACAGCTCAGTTTCTGCTTGCTGTGTTGTTGCTTCAAATGCAGTCACATTCATGTTTCCAAAATACGGAATATTTTCACTAATATGTTTCTCTTGTTCATCAATTAGTTGAAATATAGATGTATAATTTCCACTTTCAGAAGTCAAGTCGTATAAAATTATAACAGTAGGATGAAGTCGAATTGATGTAATTTTAAATATGATCATTCCTTCAATGACATCTTTTGTAACTGATGAAGCACCAACAATGATGTTCTCAATGGTAACAAATAAATCGTATATTATGCGCCTGCGATTTATGTCTCGTTTTGATGCTAATGAGACTTGCTTGAATATTTCTGAATTAGATATATTGACTTTTAAATTTTTGATATTTATATTTGCCGTTTGCTCGTTAGGTGTCATATTTTCTGCTTGTGTATTCTCTTCCCCTATCAATTCCAAATAAGAATTATTTTTTCTAAGAATAAATTCTCCTGAAGCAGTTTCTTCATATGCAAGAAGAACGATAGGATGATTTAAACGAGATCTAAGTTCATATTTGTTACATCCATCTGTAAAACTTCTTTTTATGAATGAATTGCCAATAATTATATTCTCAATTGTTACGAATAGATCGTAGAGAATACGCTTGTGTTTCCTAACTTGCTTTGAAAATGACTGCATTTTCTTCACCTTGGATTAACTTAGACTGAAGCACCCTATAAAATATGAGAATAACAAACAATAAAACCCAAAACTTAGCATAACAAAAATTAATAAGTAAAAATAATTATCAACAATTAGACTGTAACTAATATGGCTACAATTATGTGAGGGCTAGAGAACGAACAATCCTTTGGGCCCACGCTCGCTTGGTCTTACGCCACTTCAATATTTTCATGCGGGTCTATCTCAAGGATAAAATTTATGCAATATATTACAAATCGATGGACCACCGCGCACTTATCCAAGTTAATATTTACTGGCTTGATCTCCAAATAAACAATCGTATATGCATGTGAGTTTCTAGGAAATGCAAGTAAAAACTGAAGCGTTTGAAAGTTTATTATCTCTTCCATTTTAAGATCATATGTTATATAAGGAAAAAAGTATTGTTCTTATGGTAGTCAAGGTATAACGGAAGAAGACGAACTAATATCAATACCGTAAATTATATGTTTAAGATTAATGTACACGTTGTGTGAAGGGGAAATAACTGAAGTATAACTTCAAGAACAAGAAAGTTCAATAAGGCTTATTAAGGCAGACAGATCAATTCCGTTTGTAGCGTAGAGTCCTTAGTAAAGACTCCTTACTGAAGGCAACATTGTTAATAAGAAATAAATAAATAAATGTTGGTATGAACTTACTTTACACGTGAGGAGTTGGACTTTGAAAATACTGAAAGTTGCCGAAAAATTGCAATGGGCAATGGGTACGACGTTGTCCGTCGAGTGATAGAATCTTAGCAAAGGAGAATCGTCGTGGAGTAGTAAATCTTTAAAATGAAGCATATAATAAAATCCATAAAACCATATCCAAAACAGCATAGGTGTACGTTGATTGGATAAGAATGAAAAAAAAATACACTAACTGGATTAAAGCAGAACAATAGCAATTGGATAACTAATAACAGACTAATAAAGAATAAAAAATATTTTATCGTGTAGCCAATCTGTTCTTTTCGTTCTTATCCAATCAACGTACGAAAAGCAGAAGACGGGGTGGGGCAAATGACCGGAATCGATTTTGGACACAGCTGGAATCGAGAATCGATTTTCGGAATAGTGTTTATCCTAACTGATATCGCATCGATACTGGAAAGTACTCGATACTATTTTAGTACTAAGTATCAAATACCCGATATTCTTAAAGTATCGATACTTTTATTAAAAAAACGGTTCATTATTTTATAATTTATCATACAAGGGGCGATTGATAAATAAGGTCTTCACTGCCGTAACTTTTTTATTTGTTAACCGATTTTCAAAATTCTTTTTGTATCTTATACTCACATTTGTCCTCTATGTAATGCACTATTTACTTTTTGACATAGTCTCCACTCCTTTCCAAGCATTGCGCCAACGCGTGACTAGTTGGGTGAACCCGTCGGAGAGGAATTCCGGAGTTGTTGTCGACACCAGGATTGAATGGCAGCGTTTACCTCGCCGTCAGAACCAACTCATGTCCCTTAAAGGGCTCTTTCTTTGGGAAGCGGTGAAAGTCGCAATGTGCAAAATCTTTCATTTTTGAACTGCAATATTTCATCTTTGAAAAATATGCGCTGCAACGCCTCTGGTGTGTGGTGACTCGTGTGCGGGCGGACGTTATCGTACTCCAGAAGAGGGTCCAAAGCTGCCATTCAATCCTGGTGTCGACAACAATTCCGAAATTCCTCTCCGACGGGTTCACCCAACTAGTCACGCGTTGGCGCAATGCGTGGAAAGGGATGGGGACTATGTCGAAAAGTGAATAGTGCATTACATAGAGGACAAATGCGAGTATAAGATACAAAAAGAATTTTGAAAATCGGTTAACAAATAAAAATTAATTAAATCTGGAAATTAATTAAAAATATTCAGAAAGAAGCTTGTGCAACAATAGGTTTAAACAATAGTGTCAACACGCAATGCACCAACGCTATGCAAGGATCAATAATATATATCTCACGACCAAAAATGCAAGGCAAAGTTTGTGCAATATAGATAAGTTTCGATTTTTAACAATGCATAGAATTCCTCTTAAAAGGCTTTTCTTAGAAAAGAGAGTTTCTTAGTACTTAACAATTTCTTGAAAATCTTTAAAAATGAATCGGCCTCGGTGGCTCAGCAGGTTGCGTGATCGCCTCTGATGCCCGAGTACGCGGGTTCGATCCCGGCCGAGGACGACGAGGATTTTTCAGGGGGAAATCCTGAGATCACGCACTTCCTTCGGAAGGGAAGTAAAGCCGTTGGTCCCGTGTAGTCGTTTGCCGGCTGCACGTTAAAGAACCCTTGCGAGGCAAAATTTGCGGCCCCTATAACGCCGTCCTGAAATGACCACGGCAGTTGAAAAGGACGTTAATACCAAACAAACCAAACCAAACCTTTAAAAATGATCAGTAACTGGAGATAGTGGAGAGTTAGAAGACTATTGAGAAAAAGTGGAAAGACGCCAGAGGAAGCAATCCTTTAGTTCCGTGCTCTATTGAGCAAATGGTAAACAAGTAAATAGAAGAATCGGCGACCGCTCGACTACACAAAGTGATGAATGGTCAAGTTTTGCTTCAAGACATCGAGAGAAGAGTGGGAATTGCAACAACATCAAGTGTACATCTAAAGTAAGATTACGTGAGTAAGAAATTATTTACACTAGCGGTGGCATCCTTGGAGAGGTCCATCCATTGTGAGGCTTTAAAAAATTTTTTTTCAAATCTTCATTCAGAATTTTACTGTAATTAATCTAAGCGTTTTCATGTGTTTATTTTTAAGATATTGCAAAATTTAATCAAAAAAAAAAGTCCGAGCCACACAGGGGTTATCACCTAGCTTATTTGTAGCACATTAGATCCAAACATTTCAAAAAATACTTTTTGACTATATTCTGTGGGAATGTGTATATTTTGGAAACTGAGATGCTGATAATACGATGATTGAACGTTCGTTTCCAAGAATTATTAATAATGAGCATAGAATGATGATGCAGTGACAGGACATTAATAAGGCAGCGTCTATTGATGAATCAAAGGAGTCACGCGTGTCTCCCTTGAGCTCCCTATCAAACGTCCAGACGACTGGCAAAATATTATGTGTGTGGAAAGGTAAGAGAAAGAACGAGTATTGGTCAAAGAAACTCTGCAACTCAAACAGAAAAAGTTATACGGGCTTTTGAAACATCTTAACAACGGGAGTTTCGAATAGAGCAAGAGGGTATAATAGCTTTTACTTAAGGGCAAGAAAATCTTGAGTCTAAAGTATCTGGAGATGCTCCTCAATGGTGAGGCAAGCCAAGAAGAGTTTTGATAAAGTCCCGATATATCACCTAGAATTCCTGTTTTTTGTATTTTTCGTAGAATGGATACTCCCTTTACTCCCTTTTGTATTGATTGAGTTATCATTTAACCACTTTGAAGATAAAATTTAATTTTTTGTGATTGTTCTGTTCACTTACAAGTGTAATTAACCCGGGTAATGCCAGGTACCTCTGCTAGTTATGTATATACATTAATAGGTGCGCCTTCTAATAACTTCAAGTGTACCTAACTATTCAGGGGGAATCCGCAACTAGTTGCTTAAATTTGACATTTGTTACAGCTTCTCCGCATGTCACCTACCATCACAGAGTAGCAAAACCAGCTGCTGAAACTTCACTTTTAACTGCGGAAATCTCATAAACGGTTCCTTATCTGTCTGTGAGGAGTCACCACCAGAAGTTTGTGACAGGGGTTTAGATACAACCTGTAGATAGGGCAATCTCCCTCGAAGAGATACATGTATCTCCCCTAAGCTCCCTAAAGACGTTTATTGCCATTGTATAGATTTTTTCTGAAAATTTTGAAAAACATTATCACCACCGACAAGGCATTGTTCTATTTAACGGGCTGCAGGTGAAAGAGAAGAGTTTTTACAGTTGACGTGGGAAAGCAAAGCCTCGAACGATGTCAATAAAAAACCGTCACATTGCAAACCCATAATAGTGTGGGGAAGGATATCGTATAATGGCAAAACGCGTTTGCGAATTATCAAGCCTGGAGCTAAGATAAATACATATTTTACATCAAAAATCTGTGTCTGCTTATGCAGCCCAAAAAACTCTTAACCTTTAGGGTAAAAAAGTGAAATACGGATGCCCCAATCTCCAGACACAGTCCCCTTGAACTATTTTGCTTGGGGTTACAACAGAAACTGTGGAGTCGCAAAGTGACAAGTTTAAATGAGATTTAAAAAGTTCTTTTCGATGAGTGGAAGAGCATGCCTCAGGAACTTATTAACAAAGCTCTGGATTCGTGGAAAAACTTTTGACGACAAATCTATAGTAACCAAGGAAAAAATTGACATGCAAAACATTTTATTTTCAAAGAAATAAATATATAGTTAGTTGTGGTTCTGAAAGATATAGTAAAGAGTATTTTTATTTTTTTTTCTTTATTAACCAGACAGTATATTTCATTTTAAATGTAATTGCGGACCTTTTATGAGTAAATTCGCAATAACATAATCCTGTTAGTTATTTTTCACAAGGAATGGACACAGATTGATACACAAAATAATACAGCTCATGTGGACCAACTGGTTCTTACAGAATGAAGATCTTGGCTTTAGAACCATCAGTTGTCGTATAGCTCGAATCAGACAGCTGAATCCTCGGTTGCTTATACCAAACAATATTCTATCCAACGAAAGTTTGAATGGGTATGTCCAATTAAATTTCCAATTTCACTTGTTAGACATCGTTAATTTTATTTTGCAACAATGCCTAAACAATTGAAAGTTGAAAATTAACTGGACACGCCCCGTCAAACTTTCGTCGGACAAAGTATAGCTTTATCACAACGAAAGCCTAAGCACAAGAGAAAACATTCAAAATTAGTCATGTAAGAATGTCCTTAGAGGTAAATCATTAGCGAGAAAAGACTTAATCAGAGGCGATCAAAGCATGCAAGGATAAAAATTAACTTCTGAAACTAATGCTTCATGCCACAGACAAAAAAAATCAATAATTAGGTCAGGGCGGGATAAAGGTACATCCAATATGCCATTCTATCTTGACATTCTATCTTGAAATATCAACTTGAGCACTTTCAACATGGCGGCGAGAGTTCGAAACAAGTAATAGGTTAAAACCGCATTATCCTTTTAGCCTCCATCTAAATGCATTGAATTCATAAACTCATATTGAAAATATCTTTCCATCACGAATTACCAAAGAAGCTTGATTGTCAAACCAGCAAAAATTAATTGCTCGGAACAAATTCTAAGACCAGCCTTGAGGCTGATAAAGGGCCAACACACAGGACAATCATCCGCATCCAAGAGGAGATTCCGCTTTTTTTCCTCTACCCCCCCCCCCCCTTACGAAAAATAAACATTTTCGAAAGCGAACATATTCAAATCAAAAAGCTGCGTTACAATGGTGACGGGCACGACTATGTCCAATTGTTGACGACACGCAAACAGCCAAGGCTTTAAATATTCGTACAGTAAAAAACCTTCAATTCTTACCTTCAATTTTTCGATTTATAAACATTAAATCTCCGAGATTCTTGTGTAATTTCATAGAAAACATCTAATTCCTTATAATTTCCTCTGCACGAAAAAAATTTATATTTTCAAATATTAACAAACTGAAATTATTTCCATATTTTATTAGCACAAAAATTTAATTATTATATAATTCAAGAAAATCAATCAACGTTACGACTTACAACGAAATATGAAAATTTCATAGGTCAAGTGATCATAAATAGAATTTAATTAACTATATTTATATACACTTAAGTATATAATTAATACTAATTTAATTATTGATATTACTTATTAAACTCTAAAGCTTGTCAATAAAACTTCTAAACAATTATTTTTTGCCATATTCAAATTAGTAACGAAAATTTCTCAGCATAAAAGCGATGCGTGCAACTTAATCGTTGGCTTAGTCGATTTGTGCTTAAGTGAGGGAGCCGAGAATTTTTATATCTTTTCGTTTTCGGTAAGTCATTTATGACTAATTTTCCTTTCAATTATCTCAATAATAATTACTATTGGATATGACACCGTTTGTCTTTAAATAATATTTTTTAATGTAAATAATTTTTTAACGAATTCTATATTCTTTAATTTCTCTTTTAAAAGCGGATATCGACAAACAGCATTCAGAAATGGTCAAACGAGGAAACAAACGCCGCGGTAAATGGTGGATGAAAAAGGGTGTTCAACTAAACCAGGATGCCGCAAATGCAGTGGATTTACCCGAAGCGGAGTCTCCTGCTCCTTCAGCCGAAGGTGGGGAAGAAAATTTTGCGTCGAATTCACCTGAAAAGCAAGAGGGTTCCTTCCCACGTCGTTCTAGGCCCACTGAACGTGAGGATGACGAAAACTTCTCTTCATCGTCCACTGACGATATCGAGCAGCAAATAAGCGGAATTGAAGAAAATATAAAGAACATCCAAAAGAAACTAGAGGAGGTAAACAGTGAAATGCAAAATTTGAAAACTTCAGTACAAGACCGCACAGATATAAATCCCCAAATATCTGAAGACTGACATCGACGACACAATTGGCACTATTGATGAGTTCGTCTGAATGGAAGGATTCTTACCTACAAATTGCTACAAATTTCCTTAGAAGACCCACTATCGTGGATTGTTATTGGAGCTCAAGATCAATGACCACTGCAGACAAAACTCGGAAGACAATCAGGATCTTATTTTAATAATTTTTAGTTACTTTTCATTTTTAATGTATCCAATTTTTATAATCTTATATTTTTGTATTTAAACAGATACTTTGTATTGTTTTTTATGTAGCAATTATTCAGTTTGTTTTTCTTCCCCTCTCTCTTCCTAAATCGGAAATAAAGTGCTCAATTAAATCATTAAAATACGACTGCTTTCTGCTATTAAAGTTAGGTTAATCAGCATTAATTTATGCCTAATGAAACTTGATGTTGGATTAATACTTACTTATTTACTTTTCAAACCCGCTTATTCGTTAGGGTCGCGGGGGCAGCAGTCCTATGGAGGATCTCCAGCGATCGCTTTCTTCCGCCATCAGGTGAATGTCCTCCCTGGTAATACCCATGCGACTCGAACCCAGATTCTCCATGTAGTCTATCCATCTGGTTCCAGGCCGACCCCTTGGTCTCTTTGATAAATTATTTGATTTAATAAAATTTAATAACGATTTTAGAAGTTTCTTGCAATTAAACCATAAAATAATTGATACAAATAAGGAAAAGTTTTAAATTTTCACTATTTCGATATTAAATTTAATTTAATCAACTAAACATTTCACTTACTTACTTTTTAAACCCTCTTATCCGTTAGGGTCGCGGGGGCAGCAGCCCTATGGAGGATCTCCAGCGATCGCGATCTTCCGCCATCAGGCGCATGTCCTCCCTGGTAATATCCAAGCGACTCGAACCCAGATTCTCCATGTAGTCTAGCCACCTGGTTCTAGGCCGACCCCTTGGTCTCTTACCCACCGGCTTGGAAAATAACAACTGCCTAGGAAGTCTAGTTTGCGGCATCCGTATCACGTGGCCATACCAGCGCAACTGCGATCTCTCAATGCGGAGAAGTAGCGGCTCAACACCTAAAGATTCCCTTATTGCGCTGCTGTACACTCTATCTAGTAGGGTAACACCTGCCACACCTCTCAGAAATCTCATTTCGGCCGCTTGTACCCGCGATCGCACTCTTTTGGTCATTACCCAAGCCTCATCACCATAGGTGAGAATGGGGACAAAGATAGACTTGAAGACTGGGAGCTTGGCTTTGTTACTCAAACATTTCACGTTTGCATAAATAAGGGAATCTGTAATAATTATTAAATGTGCCGTTCAATTCAGCCACATTTTCTTTGGTAAACTCAAAATTTATTTGTAAAATTTAAGCAAAAGCATCAGTAAAAATATTGGATTTCTTTTTAACTTTCATAAATTGCATTTTAATTTACTTCGAAGTTTAATGAAATGAATGGCCGAGAACGCTGAGGCATCCCACAAGTTGCGGGTTCGCATCCCGCTAAGGGCATGGCTGTTTTGTTTGTCCCATTACTTGGAAGACAAAGCAAAGTCTGAATAGCTTAATCCAATGCTAACATAAATTTCAAATGAATTCAATGGTTATTTAACACCCTCGACATCGAAAAGGTAAAAACGGGATAGAAGAGCAGGGATATAAGCAATGCTTTAATCGGGGGATAGATTAAAATTAATTGAAAATTGAAAAAAAGTTTCCTTCTAGCCTCTGAAGGTCGGAGACAATTGGTGAGATAACAGAGGCTAAGCATAAGTTTGTGTGGGTACAAATAAAATAGATGAATCAGAACAATCAGAAGTTGTTGATGAAGATTTAAAAAAGAAAATAAATGTAACTGCAGTCTAATCATGTCAAGAAATCAAACAAATGGTAGATCTATACGCACACCTGGGATCATTTGACAATTTCTGTTCATTAATTAGCAGCACTTCAATGGCGGCGCGACTGGGTGCCAGCATATGAAAAATTACAGGAACTACTTGTTAGGACTGATAGGTACTTATGTTTTCACAATGTGTTTCCATCCTTTAGTCCGTCCATTTGTCTGTCTATTGGTGTTCTAGCGTTCGAACGCTTCCGATTTTTCGACTACCGTTTCGCCATTCGACAACTCAGGGAAAACGAAAGATGAGTTTCGTTGGTGGAAAAAATCGGTAACAAATAATATTGGGGACCACGTTTTTCACTATACAATTTCATGTATAAATGGCCTGTGCACTACCAAGTGCTGTTCTCTCTTTGGCATTAAATAGCTAAAGCAGAAAGAAGGCTTGTGAATTAAGTGACGACACCTGATGGTCTTCCTTGATGGTCAATATCAGTCAGAACTGGTTCAAGGGTATGTGGTTTAGTGGTACCATTAAGGTCCACTGGAAACTTTCAATGCTACGATATGGCATGTATTATATCAAACAGCTTGCAATAACATGTCATGGTTGAATATTAACATAAAATTAATGACAGTCGAAATAGGTTTAATGGTATATGGTTTCATGGAACCATTATGGTTCAGTGGAACCTTCAAAGCTCAGATATGGCATGTAATATATCAAACAACTTGGAATGACGTTTCATGAACGAATATAACATAAAATTAATGATAGTCGAAATTGGCTCAAACGCACGTGGTTTAGGGGTATCATTTTGGCCCACTGGAAAATTTCAATGCTAAGATAAGGCATGTAATATATCAAACAAATTGGAATGAGGTGTCATGAATGAATATGTCATAAAATTAATGATAATCGAAATTGGTTCAAAGGTACGTGGTTTAGTGGAACCATTATGATCCATTTATGCTTTCTATGCTAAGATATGGCATTTAATATATCAAACAACTTGGAATGACGTGTCATGAATGAATATAACGTAAAATTAATGAAAACTGAAATTGGTTCCATGATTCGTGTTTTTATGATACCATTATAAAGCCATTGGAAACGTTCAATGCTAAGATATGGCATGTAATTACTTACGCCTTATATTATCAACAGTTAGTTTGTATTAGGCAAATTTTAATAATAGCTAGTAGCTAATCACTCCTTCAATGGTACATGCTTATGTAGAAAAGCGTTGGCAATAGTTTATAAGGAAAGAGTTGACCCTTACACAGAACGCTTCAACAATTAACGCTTATTTCATTAAATAGGAATGCTTACAAATTAAAGGATTCTTATATGCTCTAATGTATAGAGAATTGCTACTTTCTCCATTTGAATTTTCATATAGTTTTATTTAGTTTGAACTATACATTTCTCTTAGAAATAAGCCTTGCTTAGCAACCAGAGGCTTCCTTAGCAACCTCATCTAATTCTTAACAACGAAAGTCTTCTTCAGAAATCAAATGCTTTCCTTTTCATTCTCGAATGCCTTAAAATCCTATCCGTCCTGGGCATATTCAGATTTCCCAATTTCTGCAAGATTTCCTGGGCATTTCTGTTGGATTGGAAGTAGAGGTTCTCTCGCAGATGTTTTATACGATAATGCTTTCCTGGGCCCAAGCTGCCTATGTCATTAGTACAACAGACAACAGGGATATTTGAAAAAGTGCGGCTAAATTTCTTGCTCCTGTAATGCATGTACGAGGCGAAATCAAAAAGTAACGTTATTTATTTTTTTAAAGAAAATGCTGGAGCAGACATGAACAAACAAAATATACAAAGTACACATCAATGTTCTGGGTATATCTCTACGTATGAGCCATTACGATTAAGGCATTTGTCTCATCGTCGTACAAGTTTTTGAATGCCCATTGTATAGAAGTCCGTTTCCTGCGAGTACAGCCACCGGCGCATTTCATGTTTGATGTCATTGTCCGTCTCAGATCGTTTTGCCAGAGAATCTTCTTCAAAGGGCCGAATAAGTGTGTGTTACCAAATCAGGGCTATATGGTGGGTGGTCGAGACCTTCACATCCGAATTTCGCAATCAGGTCCTTGACTTTGCCGGCGACGTGTGGGCGCGCATTATCTTGAAGCAATCGGATGTCCCCAATGTCCGTCTCGAGCCTTTTTTCACGAATGGGTGGAGCAGTTTCTTAAGGGTATTGCAGTACGTATTCTAATTCCATGATGATCCGTGCGGTATAAACTCCACTAACAGAATTCACTTCATGTCTCAAAACACGGTTAGGAGCACTTTCTTCGCAGACTGGGTCACCCGAAAAATTATGGTGACAGGGGAGGAGGAAGTTTCAACACCATACTGGACTGCTTCGATTCTGCAGTGAAATGGAATGCCCAGGTTTCGTGACCTGTGAAAATGCCTTGCAGAAAATCAGTCCTTTCCATGCTGTACCGCATCAAGTGGTCACACTGCAGCCCATCCTGTTGGGCATATGTTGTTCCATCAGCTGTTTTGGCACTAAGCGACTGCTTGCTTTACGATACACATAGGAGATGTCGCACTCCGCAGCCAATTCTTTCAACGACACTCGCCTTTCCTGTCGAATAGCTGCGACTCAATCTCAGCAACTTCCGATAACGTGGACGCTCCTACCGGGTGGCCGGGGCGGGCTTCATCAACGCGACTCGTTCTTCCCTTGGTAAACTTTCTGCACTTCACTGTCATTTCCTTAGGTGGACGTCCTTTTGCATGAAGGAACGAATTACGGCTCTTGATCTTCCAGCGTGGAGATGTGATCAATGATGCCATCCTGCCGATTGCGATTGCACGCCTCCACTAGGTGTCAGCACCTTCACGGCGCTTTTAAACAATAGGGGAAGGCGAAAGTTCAAAAAAAGTATATCAAATTTTCCCACCACCTACTACAATGTTTTCGTAAAAACATAAATAATGTTACTTTTTGATTTTCCCTCGTATTGAGACTGGTCGTCGCCATTTTGAACACTTGCTCTGAGGTGTAAGTTGTTTATGAATTAAAAAAATTTGCTTGCTCTGAAAAAAAAAGCAGCTTAGAAAAACGTTCCTCCTAAATATTACTCAATCAAGATCTCGTTTTACCTGATATATACATTTCCGACTATAGGTTCGTTATCTCAAAATACTAGTTTACAGTCCTCTACCATCTGTAGAATTTCGACTCTAAAAGTTTGATACACCCTGTAAGCGAAACTTTGTTTGTGTATTGCTGTAAGTTTCATACTTTCAGAAGAAAAAAATTATTTGAAAATTGCTGCGATTCTAGGCATGTCCAAAGCGAGATGTAACGTTAAGCGAATGCACCCATATACTTGTCTTTAAAAAAAATTTAATTCGGACTAATTATATTCTAAATCATTTTAAATAGCCGAATGTAAGCGGTTTTGAAGTCATGTCTCAATATACCAAATATAAAGGGATTGACCGAAGAAGCAATAAATAACAGGATTGTTGACCCATAATAGGAAGATAACTTCATAACACGTACAACGCAGAATGGGACCATGAAGAACAAAAATAAGGAAACCAGCACCAACAGACTTTTGCCTAGCTTCATTTTAGATTCGGAAATAACAAATTGTCTGTCTCCTTGAATTGTGGTTATATTTTTGTTGGAACTGAAAGAAGTTCTTAAGATGATGACTGATATCATTAAGATAATGCCTACAGGAACGATGCATGAGATCACAAAGACCAGCTGAATGAGAAACATCGCTTCAGGGAACTTGAACCAGTTGATTCCACAGGTGGCTTCAGAATAGGCAAACACCAAGGTACGAATCCGGAAGTAAGTCCAAATCCCCAAACCACGGAATTTCGAGTAGCAATGGGATGATATTGGAACTGATACATGACTGCTAGAGTTCGATCGATACTGATTAAAGCAATCGTCAACATGGACGTGATCACCATTGCGTTGTTGACGAAATTTTGAAAATTGCAGATTATATCACCGAAAATTGCAGAATATATTACCGATCGAGCACGAACGTCAAAAATGTTGGCAGCATGCGAAAGTACTTGACAGAAAATCTGTTCTGGCCAAGCTGGTGATTAGGATGTTACCATTTCGTTTATTCAGTTCGGAGTTCAAATAGACAACGGTGATGACTATGATAATGCCGATTATACCTACTATGGAGATGGTGTACACTAAACGACCTAAAAGCGTGTTGCGCCTTCTTTAGCAGCGAGAATTGTCTGAATGCGTGCGGCATGGATTCAACAAGTGTTGAAAGCGTTGCGGAGGAATAGCAGCCAATGCTGACATCACAGCGTCCAGTAATTGGTGCAGGTTGGACGGTTGTGTGGCAAGGCGTCGGATGGATCTCTCCACTTCAACCCATAAATGCTGGCCACTGAAGCAGGTGGAAGTCCGCGTCATGTTCCTTGATCCAGTCGAAGAGCATTCGAGCACGGTGACAGGGAGCATTTTCCTGCTGAAACTGTTTGAACACAGTAATCAAAAACGGGTGCACTTGATCGGCAACAATGTTCAGGTAGTGTGTCGCATTTAGGGATGTGTCTGCGGATATCAGAGGACCAAGAAAAGACACCCCAGATCAGCACTCCTCTTCCACCCGCTTGTACGGTTGTCTGCTGACAGGATGGGTCCATGGCCTCGTGCTGTCTGCGCCAGATGCGCGGTCTGTCGTCCGCTTGATGAAATAGGAACCGCGATTCGTCGACCAGGTGACCTTCTTCCACTCATCCAGTGTCCAGTGGCGATGCCTGTGTGCCCGTAGCAGGCGCGCTTTCCTATTTTGCGGTGACAGCGACAGTACCCGTACTGGCCGCCTGTTGTTAAACCCAGCTCAATGCAAGGTACGCCGCACCGTATGCTCCGAAATGGGTTGGGATGCTCCCTTATTGAACTGCGCTGCAATTTTCTGGGCTGTCCCCGTCGTGTTGCTGTGGATGATTCGTGCCAGTCACCGTTGGCCTCGTTCATCCACGGCCCTGTTTCGTTCGGAGTTGTGTTTGTTGGAGGTTGTTTTTTGGCATAACTGCCATTCACGGAATACCCTTGACACTAGAAAACCCGAGGAGATTCGCGGTTTGCGAAATGCTCAACTGCGCCCGTCGAGCACCAACGATCATGCCTCGTTCAAAGTCGGTCAAACCCTTGGATAACCCACATTCAGTCCACTTCTGCTGCTGACTGCAACTTGTGATCCGATGCATCTCTTTTATACACCGCTTCGGTCTGTTCCATTGTTTGGGTGTCACTAGGAGGCTGATCCATTTTCCGTAAGAGGTGTCTCCAATAAATTGGTCGTTCAATGTAGGCCGGCCAGGTGGCTGAGAGGGCTAGGGCGTAGGCTTTCTAGTTCTCGAGTCAACTTGCTCTTGAGTTCGAATCCCGCCGTAAGCATGGATGTTTGTGTTTGTCCCGGGCTGCATACAGACATAACTTGTGTAAAAGGCGCAAAAGACCTTAGTAGTCAAAGCCAAAATTTCTAATAAACCAACCAACCAACCAACCAACCAATCGTTCAGTGTATTTTAAGCAAGTTGCAAAAACCTTTTCGCTCTCTGTTCTCTTGGTGATTGATTCGTTGATCATGTTTATTATTTGAAAAGACGACAATAATTTCCTATCGATAACTTCCTCCTAAAAAGAGAAATAATAAAAAATTACTTGACTATATACTTGGATAAATAATAATTTTAATCATAAATAATTTTTGCAGTGTAAATTGAATAAAAAATATTTGGAATATTCTCAATGAAAAAAAAAAAATTTTCAAAATAATAACGCACTCTGAATTGCAATTGTGGCATCCTCCTGAGCTTTTATTCAAAAGAGAGTTACAGTAAAATTCTGCTGTCCTATTACCTTACAAGACTGACAGAAAAGATCTTTACGTGACTGGCTAAGTACCCAGCCAGCTACTTCCTTTAAGGAAAAGGTTGTAGCTTCACTCATTCTTTTGATGTTGATAATCAAATTAAAGTTATTTTAAAAGTTTTTTGTTTTACCTTTTTTCCAAACAACGTAAACATTTTCTTTTCAAAAAAAAACAAACTTCTAAACAAAAATAAAAGTTTCTTCTAAGATAAAATTAAAAGTTCTCTCGAAATTAAAACTAAACTTCTTTATTAAGTAGAAGTATTCAAAAGACTGTTGTAATAACTATGTGCTATAGTCCTGCTGTATAAATATCTGTAGATTGTGAACTTCTGTATTCTTTATGGAGAATCCAGGACCAAGTTCAAGTCGTGCCACAGAGGATTGTTAAGGATATATGGTAACTA
The DNA here is from genome assembly GCA_023313115.1 of Rhysida immarginata. NCBI lineage: Eukaryota > Metazoa > Arthropoda > Chilopoda > Scolopendromorpha > Scolopendridae > Rhysida > Rhysida immarginata. The sequence continues at coordinate 1,044,303 of JAHWFO010009984.1, forward strand.
GTTAGAGAAGGCCAGAAAAGATGGAAAACCATTTTCGCCACCTCCCGTATGTTCAATCTGGTAGCCATGCATCGCAGTTTCCACTGCAGAAGGCTGGAACGCAGTTTCCACATTAAGATCAATTTGCGTTCGTCTCTTTCCGAGGGCCGGTTTAAGTAGGCCAATGCCACAAAAATCCATAGGAGATGCGTCCGGCGACTTCACGAGTATGTCACTGAATGGATTGGAGCAGATTCCGATATCTTCTTGCATGCGTTCTAGGAACAGGCGAGTTGACGCGGCGTTTTAACTCGATGCCTTGTCTTCGTGCAGCCATACCTTGTTTACCTCTGAACCTTGCAAACCGGGTACATATGGCGTTAGTCTGATTGTACATGGCGTTGATTCAACTCTGCGTAAAGTTTACTTGCCGTTGCAGCTGTATCCCGACACGATCATAAAAACTTTTGAAAAAATTTTCTTGCATTTGATACCATTTTCTGAAGTTCTTAGAAACCCTTAGGCGGTAAAATCCCAATTGCTCGGCTCTTCTTACAGTCTCTTAAATAAAAAGGCGTCTCCTCTTCTTGCAGTCTCTTAAATAAACATACACCTTGAGTGGTATCACCTTATCCACGAGGTTCCATTCATACAGTTTACGGCAGTTGGTCCGTCGCTCTTGAAAATGGCGCGGTAACAATTTATGAACGTGGCTCTTGTCACTTCTCCAGTTGATAATGTGATTACCGTGTACAATGGCCTGATGTGTTGGTGAGTTACATTTGGTTACCAGAGCCAACACCTCCTAAAGATAAGGCTTGAGCGCGAAAACGTCATACATTGTTACATCATCATCTGAAGACATGTTTAATCGCATTTTTACTAATAATAAGCCCTAAATTATGTCTTCGCATATTGATGTAACAATGTATGACGTTTTCGTGCTCAGGCTTTATCGTTAGGAGGCGTTGCCAGAGCACGAATTTTCCGGCCGACGTCAGGGGTACGGGTAGTACATGGTCTCGGATTGGCTTGCTTTTTAACTTCACCACTTCTGGTTTGCCAAGAAGGTGTCGTAAATAACAAATAATTTCAGGACATATTTTACAGTTAGCTATTAATTACGGTCCCATTAGCAAGAAAACCCAATCATTCATATAATTTTTACATCACCAAATGATGTAGGACAAATTCAGGGTTTTTGATTGGTAGAATATGATTAACAATGTCTTACCGTAGGCGATGTAACAATGTATGACGGTTTTCATGCGCAAATTATCTTTCTAGGTGGTATTGTTATAACTTTATAAACATTTCTTACATATTCTATAGCCTGTCCAACGAAAGTACGACAGATTATAACTTGGGCTTGTTAATTAGGATTACATCCCACATGAAGATAATCATGACAAGAAAGAATTAGCGTTCTTTACCCTCACCAATATTTCAAAAACTCTAGAAAATTCATTGTCTGCAAATGAACAACCATTTTCATTTAAGCTCCACTTTATATTTTTGTTGAAATAAATACATTTCTTCTGTCCATCTCTTGTCGGGAGCAATCCGCACTCTGCCTGGCTTTCCTTCCAATTAACTAAATAGGCTGAAAGGAAAATTAAATGCAGCTCATCTGAAAGTAAACGTAGATAAAGTAACCCATTTCTTGGAATTTATGAAGATTTTTATTTCCATTAGGATAATTATTAGAAATATTTATTTGAAAATAATAACTTTATCAGGCTATGTTAGCAATAGCGGCCTCTTGTGGTAGATAGGCATAACTTTAAATTCAACATTCCATTTACGTTATACTAGTTTATACTCGGCAGTATTTTTAAGTTGAATACGAATTGTTTTGTTTATAATTTTTGGCTTTTGTGTAATTTTTAGGGTTTTAGCATCATCTGATGTATGTAACATGTATGTCACACGCCATAACTTTTGAAAGGATTGACCTAGAGGCTTGAAATTTTCCCTATCAGAGGATGGAGCGAAAAATATAGCGAATCCTTTAGGGTGGATCAAACTATGTGTTTTTGTGGTTTTCACAACTGATTTCCTTTCATGTCTACGGAGTTTTGATTGCGTTTGAGCAATTTGTTGCGTCAGAGTCTGACTGTTTGACGTCAGAATTTAAAGAACTCTATTTGAAGGAGGAAAAACTCTATTCGAATCCTCCTGCTATTGCTCGTAATATTTTGATGCCATAACTTTTGAAAGGATTGACCTAGAGGCTTGAAATTTGTACACACGTAGGCCCTATAAAGAGGACGGTGCGAAAAATATAGCGAATCCTCTTGGGTGACCCGGGGCTCCTCAGGGGCCACTTGTATGAATTGCATGTTTCTTTTATTATCTTTTGAACAAAGAGGGCAGAAATTCTGAAATTTCGTAAATTTGTAGTGCGGTTCTAAAAAAATAAAACCAATATACAAGAAAAGTGATATAAGCCTCTAGGGCCCCGCCAGAGGTCCCGAGGCCCCACATACAATTGAAGCTATAACATTTGAACGGAACACCCTAGGAACCTGAAATTTTGTACATTTATGGTGTGGTAATAAAAAATATAGCAAATATACAAGAAATGTGATGTAGGCTTATGGGCCCCCTCCCCCTCAGAATATCACGAGGCCTCAACTACAAATCAAGTTTTAACTTTTGAACGGAAAGGTCTAGAAACCTGAAATTATGTATATTTTTAGTTTGGTACAAAATAATATAGCCCATATAGAAGGAAGCTGATATAAGCCTCTAGAACCCCGTCAGGGGCTTCGAGGCACTAAAACATTTGAATGGAAAGGCCTAGGAACCTGAATTTTGTATATTCATAGTGTGGTACTAAAAAATTATTGCAAATCTACAAAAAAAAAGTAATATAGGCCCCAGCAGAGCCCCACTGGCCCCAAACACAAGCAAAGCTACAACGTTTAAACGAAAAAGTCTAGAAATATGAAATTTTGTTTACTTATAAAAAATTACTTAAAAATTTAGCTAATATACATTAAAATTGGTATAAGGCTCTTGGGTCTCGACAGGGGCCCTGAGCCCCCAGTCACAAATCAAGCTATAATTTTTGAACCGGAAGTCCAGAGATCTGAATTCTTGCATATTTATGGTGTGTTACTTAAAATTTTAGCTTTTATACACTAAAACTTATATAGTCCTCTGGGGCTCTGGCAGGGGCCCTAAACACAAACAGAGCATAATATTTGAACGAAAAAGCTTAGATATCTGAAAATTTGTATACTTATAGTAGTTTACTAAAAATTTAGCTAATATACTATAAACTGGTATAAGGCTCTTAGGTCTCCACAGGGGGCCCTGAAGCCCAAATCACAAATAAGCTCTAACATTTGAATAATAAAAAGGCCTAACAACAACTTGAAGTTTTATATTTTTACAGTGCGTTACAAAGAGTCTGGTATAGGCCTCGGGGCCCCTAGCGGCCTCAAATACAATTGAAGCTATAAAATTTGAACGGAAAAGCCTACGGTCCTGAAATTTTGTTTAATCATAATGTGGTATTTAAAAATTTAGCTAATCTATATTAAAAATTCTATAAGTCTCTTGGCAGGGGCCTTGCGGCCTCAATCTCAAAGCAAGCTATAAATTTAAAACCAGAAGTCGAGAAACCTGAAAGTTTTATATTTATAATGTGTTGCCTAAAGTTTTAGCAGTTACACACTAAAATTGATATAGTCTTCTGAGGCTTCGGTAGGGGCCGCGAGGTTCCAAATACAAATCGAGCTATAACTTTTGTACGAAAAGGCCTAAGAACCTGAAATTTTGTATTTGTGCCCCTCCAATTATTATAGCCTCGAGCCGCTACTGCTCGTAACATTTTGATGCTAAAACCCTTTTATCGTTGGATAATGATGCCTTAACTAAAATTTTTAAACATTAATTTGTACTTTGGCCTATTATTATTTCTGATATAACACGAGTTGAGGAAACGAAATCTAAATATTAATCTCAATGCGCTTTCAGCAATGCTCATTTCTGTATTCTCTCCAAAACGCACCTTTCTAGTGGCAGGTTAAAGAAAATGAGTTTTAAATAGAAAAATTTGTTTCCTAATGGGTATATAAACTGCTCATTGTTAAAACATGTTCTCATTAACTTTAGTACAAATTTCATTTTTGTCTGCATAACTTTATTAACAGCAACTGTACCTTTAAATTGTGAAAAAGTAATTTATATTTAGTTACTTCGACCGATGGAAAGAAATCCCATTGGAAAAAGCATTTCTTACCAAAGTTGTTTCTTTTTCCAAGACCTATTCAACTACACCCTATTTGAACCATGTTCCCAATCAAAGGTTTTGGGCGGACCCCGGGTGTGCAAATTTTCAACCACTTTCGAAAAAAGGGATGGTCGTTATTAAATTCTCCATATAGTCTTTATAGTGCGTTTCAGAGCAACTTGACTGTATTGGAACAGTTACGCAACCTTTTCACGCCCTGATGTGACGTCGCATAGAAAAGTAGTGCGGCGTAAGTTGTTGTGATTGGTGAGAGTTACATCTTTGCAAGGAAGCCATAACCGCGCATTGATATTGGATCAACTGCATGTTATTTGGTCCCGTAACTGTTCTAACACAGTCAAGTTGTCTGAAACGCACTATAGTTATGTAAATTTTTTCCAAAACTCCAAGACATCGCGGGTAGTTTGTTACAATCTACATATAACAATATACAGAGGGTTGTTAGAGATCTATGGTAACAATTTAGCATATTTAAATGTGGTGCACGCGTTCATTTCAAATGAGCTATCAGGTATTAAAATAGTTAGTATTCGAACAGCCAGCTAAACACATTGAGTTATGCCACCGAAAATTGACAGGCATTGGGAAAACAACATAACAGCCCAACGTCAAATTCAGCTATTCCAAAATTAAGAAAGCATGCAAGAAGCCGGACTTCGTTATTATTAAGAAAGGAATATTAAGTATACTAAATAACATTAATATTGTAATATTGTGTCACATTTTTGTTAGTTTCAAAGCAAAAAACAACACCCTAAATGGAATATCTAATATTCTGTTCAAAAACGTAAATCACATTAATTTGTCGTAGAATTGAAAAACACAACCTTAACGGAACTTTAATAACCTGACATATGAAGAAATGCGTTTTAATTCGCAATCACTACCAAGCGCTCTAGTAAGGAATGGCGGCACTCGACATCACCAAAGGCGAAAAAATTCCGCAGCCAGCCATCCGCAGGAAAGGTGACGCTGACCTTGTTCTGGAACCACAAGAGTCCTGTAGTGGAACATTACATGGATAAGGGCAAGACGGTGACCAGTTCCACCTACAGGGAATTGGTGCGTGATATTATGAAACCTCCTACATGCACTAGGCGTCGCGGACAACGCGCGACTTCATACGGCTCGTGCGACCGTGCGACTATCCAGGACTTGCTTGTGGAGTACCTCCCTCATCCTCCTTACTCTCCCGACCTCGCGCCCTCCGACTTCCACATCTTTGGCTCAATAAAGGACTCCTTAGGTGGCCACAAGTTCGCGACCGACACGGAGGTGAAACAGGCAGTGCATGAGTGCCTGCAAGCGCAGCCAAAAGATTTTTTTCCCTACAGGTATCCACGCTTTCCCGACTCGGTGGCGGAAATGCATTGAAAAGCAGGGGGACTGCATTGAAAAACTGTGTACTTGTTCCAACTCTGTCTGTAATAAAGGAGCTGTAAAAAAATATTTCCAATTTACATTTGATTGACCCTCGTATTACACTTTTTCCAATCGATGGAGCCACAGTGAAAGCGAAAGCATCGAAGACCGTATTCAATGGCCTCCTGCAAAGATAAGTATAACCCCTTTTTATTATTGAAGTTTAATCGTTTGTAGTATTGGCTGCACGATCGAATTTATTGGTGTCTCAGGTCATATTTAGAGAAGACGTTGAAATCAACAGGAGCCCGACAAATGAGCTATCCCCAGAACCCTACATGGGTGAAAAGTCCGAGTGTCACGGATCGCTCCACGAAATAGCGATCGTGTCAATAATAAAGAGACATGAGAAGTTAAACGTAAAACTTCTCGCCCCCCTTCACAAAGCTTTCGTTCGAATAATCGAAATCGAAAGCATGATAGGAAGGAGTGCACATCTCCATCTAGCGACAGACTAAATCAGAAATCCAAACTATTAACCATAGTTTTTAGACAGTAGATGGTCATCCAACTCCACTGAAAAATGAAGCTAAAGTTTCTACCTCCCGATAGGGGGGGGGGGGGGGGGTAACTCAATTGAAAAATGGCGCTGTATGTACAATCGGACTAAAAACGCATGCAGCGCCGCCCTATCGTGAGCTAGAAATTATAGTTTCGTTTTCAGTTTCAATGCAGCCGGAATTATTGGCATATTACTGACAATAATAGTAATAGTAGCTGACAGTCTTGTTTCGTTGTACGAACGTTAAATTCTATTGTTAAGTTTGAGATCTAGCCAAATTCACGCAATAGAGGGGACTAAAAGCGCTTCTTCCATAAATACAGCAATCCCATTGTTGACTACAACAACGGAATTTGCGCGTGTGAACAGAACAGGGGATTAAAAGACCATGCTATTAACTAATAAACAACAGAACGATTCTCTGATTGGCGGAAAATTAAAGAGGTCCGCGCGTCGAAGCGCTGAGAGGAGGAGCGCGAATCTTAAGCTGGAAAAAGGGGAGAGTTGCTCGAGACCTCATGAAGAGAGGTTCATTAAAGAGCATGATAGAAAAGTTCGGTTCCTAACTCCAAGCGAAAAGGAGCAAAGTGCAACCAAAGGAGTTACTTGCAGTTACGAGTCGCCGAGCTACGACGGAGCAGACGTAAATGAAAAGATCAGCGGATTTCTAGTCGGTAAAGCCACGACGCCGCATGACGAATCGACGGGAACGAGTGCCTCGTCCGGGCAGCAGGCCTTCCTAATTTTTGTCCAAGTAACCTCTACCGTGTTCTACGCCAGACGTCTCGTTTATCTACAAGATTTGCTGGCCACGCCGACCCTGACTGCTCTACAACAGGAGAGAGAGAGAGAGATCCTTTGCCACGTTAGAAGGACAATTCGCATCATAGCACCGTGGGGTCTACTAGCTTTCGCAGAGGAGAGCTTAGGTGCCTGTTACTGAACGATATAAGGTAAGTCACTCTCGTCCTTCTCTAATGTTAAAGATATTTAACGTGTGTAAAAATAACGTAAGCTCCCCTCTCGTTGCTCGCGCGTCGTTAAGTTTCTAGGCTCTCATACTATTTTCTTGATCTCTTTACAGCCTCCTCATCATATTATTAAACGCTTAGTCGTCGCCGCCTTCTGGATTAATAGCGGTACGCCTACACCTCATTTTTCAGCGTTATGCAAGAGACATATTTAAGTATGACAGAGTTATTAAATTGTCGCGCTATCAAGCACTCTTGTAAATTCTAATACTATTCTTAAATAGTAAGAATATTCGTGCCTAAAGATAAACCACTGCTCCTATCTTTTTTTGTGTTAATGTTTTCAACGTTCGTTTTGACGTTGTTGTTATGTATAACCTATATTCCTTGTTCATATAATAATGAACTAATTATATTTGAGCCATTGTGGGATCCTGTATTTTTGTGATTAATATTCAGAAGTATATTTGATGAATTTTATAATCCAAATAATCCCCTCGTGTTCGAGAGGAGAATTATTTAATTTTAATAAATAAGTTATTTTCTATTGTACATTTACCTGTCCGTTTCTTTATTTCTTGCTACCAGCACGCTTCCACAAATTTTAAAGAAATTTATACGTGACACCGAGGCCCTGGGATGACGACCCATAAGAAGACAGCTTAGTCACAGAAACAATCTCGTTGAAGAGTCAGGTAACGGGCAATTGCGGAACGTGTACTGGAGCATGTTGAGTTCGCGATGTACTTAAACAGTAATGAACCCTTCGTAACGTTTTAGCATGAGCATAATTTGATTAGTTGCTGTAACAATTTCTGTATTACCAATACGACGTATATTGATTATTTATAATAAAGACAGGATATTTATCCGTAATATTGAGTCTCGTACTGCTTTATTTCGCTAGACTAATCACTTCTTCTTTTCAGAGTTGAATTGCAATATTAAGAGATGGTCGTGGGTCAACACGGGTCATACAACCTGCGAGGTCATAAGGCCCTGCAATACATATATGTATTTCCCTTGATTAATGTATAAAAAATATATTCGAAGTTTTCTGTAGAATTACCTTTATAACAATTCCAATGGCAAATGAATTTGAACTTCATTAGCATAATAATAAGAACTGAACATAATAAAATTCTAATAAACCACAATAGCGTTTGTCCATACATTATTGCATCAATGTTTCATCATTGTTTTTATTTCAGAGCGGTTTTTTACAGAAAATTTTAAATTAATTTTGTTGTCCATAAGGGTTGGTCACAATAATCTTACATTTTCATTTTATTTGAAATTTGTCTTGATGTTTCTTAAGATATTAAAAAAAATTCTATATCTAAGAAGTAAAAGCATACATAAAATTTCTCCCCCTGATACATTTTTTCATGTATTGCCTTAGGTGACAAAGGACAACTTAAAATTTTGCTGCAGATCTCCTGCAGTTGCAGTTTCTCTCTGGCGTGTTGTTTTTTTTGGAGGATCTGCCTCATGAGGTGATTGACTAATCTTTCTCCGCGGAACTAACATGTATACGTATGCTTTCATTATAGCTTGTTTAATTAGAAATTGTTTCCACATTTATAAGGTTTTTCTCCAGTATGCTGTCTTTCATGGCACTCTCTGTTAGAAAAATTAGCAAAAGTTTTTTCACAATACCCACATTTATAAGGTTTTTCTCCAGTATGCTGTCTTTCATGGCTTCTTTTACTTGATGAATGAGTGAATGTTTTTTCGCAGTACTCACAT
>JAHWFO010009984.1:1053199-1081036 GCA_023313115.1 Rhysida immarginata
TTCCAGTATGCCGTCTTTCATGAATCTTTTTAGAAGACAACCTAGCATAAGTTTTTTCACAATATTCACATTTATAAGGCTTCTCTCCTGTATGCATTCTCTCATGTTCTTTTTTATGATGTAGCTCAGAAAATATTTTTTCACAGAACTGACATTCATAAGGTTTTTCTCCTGTATGGCGTCTCTCGTGGCTTTTTTGTTTATACAAATGAGCAAATGTTTTTTCGCAGTACACACATTTATAAGGCTTCTCTCCTGTATGTAGTCTTTCATGACTCTTTTTAGCAGAAGCATTTGCAAATGTCTTTTCACAATGCTCACATTTATAAGGCTTCTCTCCCGTATGCTGTCTCTCATAGCTTTGTCTACGATCTAGCCGAGCAAATCCAAATACGCTCATGTTTGCAAAATTACTTTGAAAAGAATCAGTTTTTGTTAAATATGGAATAGTTTCTCTAATATGTTTCTCTTTCTCACCATTCAGTTGTAATACAGATTTATGATTTTCTCTTTCTGAAGAAAATTCATATAAAATTATTACCATTGGCTGATGTCGAATTGATGCAATTTTAAATGTGATAATCCCATCAACAACATCTCTTGTAATTGAAGAAGCACCAATAATGATGTTCTCAATGGTTACAAATAAATCGTATATTATTCGTCTGTGATTTATTACTAGTTTTGACATGAATGTGGCTGAATATTGTTTGATTATTTCTGGCTTTGAAATAGTAATTTCTAAATTTTTGATATTTATATTTGCCGTTTCTTCATTGGGCTTTACTATTTCTGTTTGTGGACACTCTTTTTCTTTCAAATCCATAGAAGAATTATTTTCTCTATGTATATTTTTTTCTGAAATAATTTCTTCATATGTAAGTAGAACGGTAGGTTGATTTGAATGAGATCTAATTTCGTATTTGTTACAACCATCTTCAAAACCTTTTGTTATGAATGAATTGCCAATAATTATATTTTCAATTGTGACGAATAAATCATAAAGTATACGCTTGTGTTTCCTAATTTGCTTTGAAAATGACTGCATTTTCTTCTCCTTTGTTTCGTTTAGACTCGAAGTCGCTGAACTCTTGTTTTTAATTAATACAGATGAAATTGCTGATGATTACACCTTTGCCTATAAAATATAAAATATTTAAATTCATGAAATTATGTACATTTCAAATGAAGTTCAGATACGACAAATAACAAAAAATAAATCTAAAACTTTGCTTAAGATAAATAATAATAAATACATAACCAGTAATTAGACTGTAAGTAATATTTTAACAATTGGGTGCGGGACTTATTTATATCGCCAGTGAATGCATTAAAGATAATTGGCCAAGGAGATTCAGTTCATTAGCCTCACGCCAATGTTGAACATTTAGAAATTTTATCCTTTTTCTAGGGAGTTCTTTTTACTCCTTTATGTTTTCTTCCTAGGGATTATTTGATGATATTCAATATTGTTTTATGAATAATTTCCCTTGGGGACCCATTGGGAACGCATTCTTGGTCTTCTCATATAGATTAACCTGAATTATTTGAACCCTGATACGTCAAATAAACTCTCGGTCCTATCCCCCTGAACCATTAATTAGTAAGAATTTCACCTACTAGATTAATGGCTATCGCTTCACTGGGGGCAGATGAAAAACTTTTAATTTTAATCTGCTTGCCAGTTTAAACATGCCTATATTGGTTTCAATAAGCCTTCCTCTTCACTTAATCAACTTCTCGCCTCTGAAACCTGTTCTGGGCTTTTATCTTCTACCCTCTCTTTCTCACATAACTCCTCTCAGTACAATTCATATTCGGCAATAGATTCTTGCTTTATGAACTCTGACTCGATTGTTTTCAGTAGCTTTATTGATATGGCTATCTCTGATCATTTTCCTTTACTTACGATTTTTAATACCTTCACTTTAAATATCTCCCAGAATACTCCTATCTGTTCACGCTTAGTTACTCCTAATCGAATTTCAATCTTGAATTCCTTTTTAGCTCTAACAGATTGGAACTACCTTTTATCTGACTCTACTAATTCTAATTTACTTTTTGATTGCTTCTTATCTCATTTTCAACTTGGATACGATCGCTACTTCCCTAAGTATACTTGCTTTTCTATTATCCCTAATGTTACTGTCCATAAGCCCTGGATTACTGCTAATATCTTAGAACTTATTTAAAAAAATGCATTATACCGGAAATACCGTAGAAATCCTACTGCTAATGCATTCAATAAGTTTAAGTTTTTTTCTAACTCCATTAAAAATGAAATTATAAACTCTAAACGAATTTATTATAACTCTCTGTTTTTGCGCCTTCAATCTTGTAAAGAGAAATGGCGTGTTGTCTGGCGGCTTTAATTTACCTACTTCTCCTTTTTCTCAACCTGACTCTGTTTCTTCTTCCTCTTTAACTGATTTTCTCCATACTCTACTCCATCCTTACACCGATCCCCCTCTTTCATCCGATACCAATTATCCTCTTCATATTCCTCTCCCGCATTCAGTTTTTTTGTTACTCGAACGGTCGAAGATGAAGTCTGTAACGTTATAGCGCAATTAAAATCTTCCCCTGTTCCTGGCCCCCTTTAAAGCAAACGCTCGCCTTTCCTCTTGCCTTAATTTTTAATCACAATGTAGTATTAGTACCGGCACATACCCAAAGGCTCTAAAATTATCGCGTGTAGTGCCGATTTTTAAGAAAGGTGACTCTAGTACATATTTTAACTACCGTCCTATTACAGCACTCCCAATATTTTCAAAAATCTTTGAAAAATTATTCTTCATCCGGTTTTTCACAATTCATTTATGATCATAATTATCTCTCCCCTTGCCAGTATGGTTTTGTGCCCAAAAGGAGTGTTGAGACAGCAACCTCTGAACTACTTGAATTTCTTTCATCCGAAATGTCTCAGAATAAATTTGTTGCATCGGTTTTCATTGATTTTACAAAGGCATTCGACTCTACACTTATTCATCTACTTCTTTTTAAGTTACATACCTTCTACGACATTCGAGGTTTACCTCTTCTATGGCTCACCAGTTTCCTCACCAATAGAATGTATTATTTAGCTCATTGTGGGAAATCGTCATTTAATATTGCCAGGAACCGTCGGGTTCTCCAGGGCTCGATCCTGTCTCCGATCCTCTTTAATTTATACATTAACGATCTCCCTCTAATCTTTACTACTCTCAAAATTATTTTATATGCTGATGATGTTTCTTTAGTTCTATCTAACAATGACATCTCAGATCTATTAACTTCTATCAACCAATCTCTTAATAACTCTACGGCCCAATTTAATGTTCTATATACAGGGTGTTTCATAATTGGTATCCCGTCTTTAGGTCCAAATAACGACTCAAGGGGAACAGGTTGGGGGAAAATGAATATTGATTATTTGGTTTTAATGTCCCCTAATTCAGAATCAAAACATTTCGCGTCCCTGGGGGTGAAGGGGTAAATTTTGAAAATTTTAATTTTGTAGGGGTACGGGTTAGACCCCATGTGTTATTTAGAAAGTTGTAGAGCATCATGTAAAATGTGGGTTTAGCAAAAAACCCGGTGAAAAAATCTCGTCCCCTGCCCTTTATCGAGTGGGTAAAGTGAAAAGTATGACTAGCTAATGTAGACAAAAACAGAAAAACTCATTAAAAACTTATATTTCCCATTTCCCATGTACAGTTTTCAAATTTCATAATGTTTTTCCTGAGGGGAAAAGCCCGGTCGAGTTTATTAGCTTTTCAGATAACGACTCATTCATTCTCATTAATTTTCCGAATGTAGGCCCTACTGTTTTCTAATAAGTATGGTTTTTGTCCACATCGGCTAGCCATACCTTTCACTTTACCCACTCGATAAAGGGGGCAGGACATGAGATTTTTTCACCGGGTTTTTTGCTAAACCCACATTTTACATGATGCTCTACAACTTTTTAAATAACACATGGGGTCTAACAAAATTAAAATTTTCAAAATTTCCCCTTCACCCCCAGGGACGCGAAATGTTTTTATTCTGAATTAGGGGACATTAAAACCAAATAATCAACATTCATTTTCCCCCCACCTGTTTCCCTTGAGCCGTTATTTGGACCTAAAGATGGTTTGGTTGGTTTGTTTATTAGAATTTTTGGCGTCGACTACTAAGGTCATTTTGCGCCTTTTACACAAGTTATATCTGTACGCAGCCCGGGACAAACACAAACATCCATGCCCACGGCGGGATTCGAACCCACGACCAGGCGAACTCGAGAACTAGAAAGCGGACCTAAAGACGGGACACCAATTATGAAACACCCTGTATATAAGTATGGACAACTGAAGCCATTTTTGGCCTTTTCGTAGGCTCTACTGCTTATTAAAATTCTCAAAAATCACTCGTTCTATATGCAATTTAACGCTCATCGTTTGTGTACATAAATTACATAAAAAACGAGTGATTATCGAATTTTAATAAGCAGTCTATAATGAGTGAACATACGAAAAGGCCAAAAATGGCGTCAGTTGTCTATACTTGTATATATAAGGCTTTAGGCCCAACTGCGCCTGCAGTGCCGCCCTATCGGCAGATAGAAACTTTATTTTCATTTTCGGTTTCAATAGTCAGCCCTAGTAAGATCTATGCGGCATCTGGCGCGATCTGTTTTCTTTAGATTCTCGAAACAATGGAAAATGGCGGAAGCTCGATGACCCGATGACCATGTATATCATGTACAGTCGGCAGCAAAAGTAGCTAGCCACCTTGCAGGGAAACATCCGCGTGGGGAACGCTAATGCAATTCCCATCACCCCTGTGCTGTCTACCGATGTGCATTAACCCAAAAGAAAAATTTTAATGATCGGTGGAAATAGCAGCAACCCGTAAGCAAAGAGTGCTTAACTTTCCACGATTTTAATATATTCAGTACAATTTCGGAATTCAACAGAATAAAAAAAGCCGAATACAATGGAGGATTAGAAATCTATTACTATTTTTCAATTAATGTATTTTTATTTTTTTTTAATTTAACAAATCACTAAAATTAATTCAATCAAATTCAATCAAATTAATTCAATTAAAATTTTAATTGAATGAACTTAATTAAAGTATAACACTTTTAATTAGCTTACTTAAACTGCAATGGTAATTGTCAAAACTTATGTATTATTTCTGAAATTTTTTTCCGCATTACCACTTAATAATCCATTACGTCTTGTATGGATACAGTGTTCATTTTAGAAAAACAAAATTGACTTTTATTTTTGAACGGTGAACAGTTACGAGCTATACACTACACTAAGCGCCAAAGTTCATATAAATACAAGATTCCAACCTAAGAAAAGATCCATTGTGAGTGGATTAATACTTTATCCATTCACCTCCTACTTCCACGACTTTCCTAAGTCGTTCAGGCATTGACAAAGCTAGGTTTTCACAAATTTCTGGTGAATGACGAAGACTTTCCCACAAGCGCTGTGCTTGATCAAAAACAGTCACTTTGTTCCGACCACGAGGATTGTCCCACTCCCAGTGACGAACCATTATCCTCCATAAATTTTCAATAGGGTTTAAGTCTGCTGCTTTTGCAGGCCAAGGAAGTAAACGAATCTGTGGGTGTTCAGCAAACCAGTGTTTTACTTTGCGACTTGTGTGGATTGGACTGTTGTCTTGAACCATAATAATTTCTTCTCCAGGCGAAAACACAGAATGGACAGTTGGTAGCAATACGTTTTCTAGAATGTCTATGTAGACGTCAGCAGTGAAACGGTCTCAATCAGCACCAGTTCTCCTGGACCAGCTGCACTCATCCAACCCCACACATTGGCAGTCGCGTGTCCGCTACGTGCAATTTTTGCTATATTGGAAGGCTTATAATGTTCGCCACGACGTCTGTAGCAGTGCAACTGTCCATGGCAATCAGAACTAAAAGTTTTCTCATCCGTGAAGATTACCGTTTTCCATTCTTCTGCGTTCATTGGCAAATGTTCCAACGCAAATCCAAGACGGGTTTCTCGGTGTTGCTACGTTATCATTTCCTTTACAGCTGTAAGATGATGATGAAGCCCATTTTCTCTCAAACGTCGACGAATGTTATCAGTGCTTGTCGCAATTGCCAACGATTCTCTTATTTGAACAGCATTGTTTAGTGGCTGTGCCAACGATTCATTAGCTATCGCCTCATCCTCAGCAGCAGTAGTGGTCCTTGGTCTTCCACTCTTTGGGCGCCTAGATAAGTCTCCTTCTTCCCATCTTTGAATCCACAAGGAAACAGTAGAGTGATGAAGTCCTGAGATAATAGATAACGAAAAACTCATACACATCTGCAATAATTCTGTGTAAAAACTGAAACGTCAAAGGCGATGTCCGCCGAATTATTTTTGTTTCTTTTTTGGTAATCTGGATTTTACGCTCAGAAATCTTGGATGCGGTTGTGAATGCTCATGCTGAATTTAAATTAGGCATATTTATACAACATAACGAAGGAACTTGAACGACAGCCGTTTTTGAACAGGCGATTAAATAATTAAGTATCCACTAATGAATTTCATTTCTTTATGTTACAGTCTGTTTATAAAAGAATCTATTACCAATTAATAGATATAAAAAAGAGTTATTGTTTCTGCTGGTTATATAAAACATCCAACTACTTAATAGTGGCGACTATCATAACATAAACATCTGAAATTACCTAAGTTTCTAGCAATTTGCCGCTTAGTAAAACCACCCGTGTTCCATAATGCTACAATGCTCCCTTTCATTTCTTGAGAAATCGGCCCATTAATTCTCTCCATTATAGAAAATATTGAAGAAATTGAATAAAAACCAACTTTTCAGATCCAGGTTTAATCTTTGTATTCTAATTTCAACGATTAAATTAAGAGCGATTTTTTTCTTTTGGGTTAACACACTTCGGTAGACAGCACGGGGGTGATGGGAATGCTGTTGAATGGCAATAGCAATCCCCACGCGGATGTTTCCCTGCAAGGTGGCTAGCTACTTTTGCTGCCGACTGTACATTGGCTAGAAGAAATAGTGTGTCAATTGCATACTAAATGCAGGCATGAGAAGCGTAATGATGACTGATGACACCGCCAAATGGCATGAGCATCTAATGCGCACACAATTACTCTATAATGCATGATATTCAATGTAAGTTTAACAGCGTTAGCGCTTTAAAAATACTTGTTTAATATAATAAAATAAAATTGTAAACTTTAAATAACATGCAATAAATATAATTAAATGAATTTCAAAGCAGTATTCGTTTTATTTATTGAAGTGAAATTTCTTATGCGGCGACAACGACTTGGGGAGTGAAATGCTTAGAATGAAACGTTTTTGGCGTTACGGAAGTGACGTAGTTCCAACAATCCAACCTTCATTCCGCGAGTTGTTAAATTCAACAGTTGCTCAGCGCTGCACGAAGTGCTGCAGCAATGGAGTGGTAAAAGCATTGTTGAGCAATGTTGAAGGATCAGACGTGCGAAACAGTGCACTAGTTCGAGATTACAATTTGCAGCAACCCTTTTCGTTGCTTGTTCTGTTGCATGAGCTTTCTTACAAATGACGGCGTTCATGAGTGAAGACGATTTTGTGTAAGAAAATATACAGCTTTCGTTACAATTATATACTGGGACGGCTAAGAAGATTGTAAAAGGTGTATTAATGATTTTAAAAAGATTTCTTATCGAGATGTTTATAATAGGCAAAGGTCTTGATTAAATAAAACCGGCGACTTGACGTGGGATCTTACAATAAAAAGATTTCCTGTGCGAACGAGGCGATCGTGGCAGATAACTTGCATAGACGGTTGGTTGCAGTATAGAGCAAACAAAACCGTGGTTTTAATACCGCACTGCTGCGTTGAACACAGTGCAGCATGACGTCATTTTTGATGCTGCAGCGCTGAAGAACTGTTGAATTTAACAACTCGCGGAATGTTTCCACAAACGGAAAATACTGATTGTTAACATCCGAGATGGAGCGTGACCACCGAGAGAGAAGGCCTCTGCATTGAAATGTAATACATTGTTACTGCATCATCATAGATATTGTAAATGCAGGGGTTATTATTATTATTATTTTTATGATTGTAGTTATGCGAATCAAACGGCGAGTTCGACCCCAAAAACAAGTGTAGAACGCCATGACAGCGCATAGAGCTCGTAAACGAACTCAAGAAGTAATTCCAAACAAAAGAAAACATAAAACGGAAGCTAAAATGTCTATAGGACGCATACGAAATTTTCGAGCTCGTAAAGGACAGCTATTGGCAAACCCACCATATACAGCTGCAAAAAGGCAAAAAACAAAAAATACCGTAAATATACCACAAAGTATCCCACAACAAAGGATTTTAATAAAATAGTGCAAAGCGGTGAGGAACAGTGTTATTTATCAACGGTGTTACTGAATTTGTTCAGTTGGTCGTTTGGAATTGCCATTTTTTCGGATTTTTTTTTTGAATTTTACTTCAGATTCGGATAGACCAACGAAAATTAGAATAAGAATGTCTCTAATATCAACCCTCAGCCTCTTTGCCTTCATCGATAAAACTGAGTTTAAAATTTGAAAGGTAAATAGTTTTAAAATTAATAAAACATCTGATTGTTGCGGAGCGAAGACCGTATGTAAAATTCGAAGCTCAGTGATTGTTGACCGAGGCCAACGAGAAAGACAGGTCTCGAAGCGGAAAAGTCACCTGACCATCTGGTCCGAACAACAATCCAACCTTCATTTTCTCCTTCTTGGATGTTAACAATTAGTGTTTTTCCTTTTGTTGGAAACAATGAAGGTTGGATTGTTGTTCGCACCCAGACGGTCAGGTGACTTTTCCGTTTCGAGGCCTGTCTTTTTCGTTGGCCTCTGTCAACAATCACTGAGCTTCGAATTTTACAAACGGTCTTCGCTCCGCAACAACAAGGATAGAAAGGGTGGGGGTGACGGGGACGTTAGTGTATAAGTTGGTGACGTCAAGGGACATAAGGGAGAGGTGCTCATCAGTGTGGAGGGAAGAAAGGGTCGTACAAATGAAAACGAAAATTATTTATTTTATCCAAAGTGTATACAAGGAATTTAAAAATACTCTCCAAATGCGTTAAGGCATTTATTTCTCTGTGTAACAAGGCGTGTAATTCCTTTATGGAAGAAGCCTTTCGGTTGCGTGTGGAACCATTCCAAAACCTCTTCCTTCACTTTATCGTCCGACTGAAACCTGCGGCCCTTCAGATGTTTCTTGAGCTTTTTCTGTAGTGCAGATGGTTCCTGATAATGGAGTGAACTGTTCCACGACTAACGCCAGCTTTAGCAACCACGATATCGATTGTCATTCATCTGTTTTTCTTTAAGACAGCGTCAATTTTGACTTTGGAATCATCCGTGATGGCGCGGTTTGCTTGTCCAGGTCATTGATCATCTTACAATGATGACCGTCCCTCCGAAAACCTCTTGCTCCATGCCCAAACACGAGTGAAGGTTAGGCAAGTTATTTCCATAGACATTCTGCATGCGACGATGAATTTCAGAAACTGAAGCTCCTGCACATGTCAAAAAACGAATTACTGCTCTCTTTTCCTGTTTCATTGACTCCATTTTGTTGTTTCGACGAAGCGATCATTCGCAGAGCTACGAAATGCGAGCTATCGTTTTTTCTCACGTGTTGCAACACTTGCAACCTATTGTTCAATTTGTACGTGGGGTTTCGCAATTGTTGAAAACAAAAACTTACGATCCTACACGTCGTCTTTTTTTTCCCCACACAAATTTTCGTTTTAATTTGTACGACCCTTAACTGCTTATACATGTCCTTAGGGCTGGTTGACAGTGTTGCCGTTCTAGAGGATTTCCCTCCAGATCTGGTGGATTTTTGACGGCTTGGAGGGCAATCTGGCGGGAGGCAAAGAACGGATGATTTTTTTTTATCTAAGAGGGAATGATGGAGGATTCTTATTACATATTATATTAAAGTATTAGACTCGTTTGCTGACCTTGTAAGTAGCCTGGCCTTCGAGATATTAGGTGGTCTATTTCATGGTTACATTTTTTTTAAAATTCAAGATTGAATTGAAGTTGGCAGCATATGCTGAGCACACATCTATCAACGCTGTGGACCATTTACCGAACCTCTTGAAAATATTGCAAGTTACTTAAGTTTCAAGTGTTAACCATCTGAAAAGCATAAGTTTGCATCGGACAAAATCCACAAGATTGATCACAGATGTTTTAGGTCCATCATTCCACAAAGAGTTAGTTGAAGATGTAGGCTCATCAACATTTAATCTAATTCTTGACGAATCTACCGATATATCTGACAACAAATGGCTTGGCAAAGTGATCAGGTATTTCAGTGAAATTAAGCAGATGATAGTTACCACACTTTATCGTTTAATTCCTGTCCATGACACCGATGCTGAATCCATAAGCAAAGCAATTATTAGTGTTTTAGAAGAGGATGGTTTGGCAATCTCAAAATTATGTGGAATAGGTGTTGATGGTGAAAGCGTGAATGTTGGCCGTCACCGTTCTGTTTCCACATTCTTAAAAACTGAAAATCCTGAATTGGTAGTTATAAAATGCGCATGTCATTCAATGCATCTAGCGGCAAGTAAAGCAAGTGAATGCTTGACACCTGAACTGGAGTACATAATTCGAGAGACTTACTGCTAGTTAGTCGCAGCAGCAAAAGACAAAGCGAGTATACAGCATTGTTTAAGGCTTTCAATGAGCACAACCCCCTCAAGATGGTGCGACAAGCTGACACTCGTTGGCTCAGCTTTAATAATGCTGTTTCCCGTGTGTTAAACCAATGGGATGAATTAAAACTGCATTTTCAAGTTTCACAGAATGCTGAAAATTGCTATACTGCAAAGCAGTTTTTTTAATGCTTAGAAAAAAAAAGCAGTTCTTTTAATGCTCTTTTACTACTATATTTCATTTTTTTAAAACATACACTTGGAAACATTGCTAGGCTTAATAAGATTTTTCAGAGTTAAAACATGGACCAGGCAAATTGTTGAATGATTTGATAGATTATTATTACAGTTGCTACAATTGTTTGTCGTGCCCTCTGAACTAGCAAAAGTAAAGAGGAGTGATATTCTTTTATTTGACTATGTAAACAAAACATTGCCAACAACAGCAAGGTATTTTGGTTACGACTTTGCAATGTTTGAATCCAATGTTACAAACATTGTTGAAGTCAAGCAACGTTGTAAAACATTCCTGATTGAACTTGCAAAAGAAATTAAAACACGACTTCCCGATAACTTGGCTAACTTACTATTGATTGAGCAACTATCTGTTTCAAATACACGTGACCCTAATAAACCATCTAATGTTCCGTTGGCTGCTGCATTTAAATCCATTTCTAAAAACACTGATGCTTGTGAAAAGGAATGGAAGTTAACTTTTTGTCAAAAATGTACAAAACAAAACGTATAGAATTTTGGATAGAAGTCAACAAGGAAATTAATGCAGCAGGAGAAAAGGTCTTTGGGCATGTGTTTACATTAGCCTTGTCACTTCTTGCATTGCCTTGGTCAAATGCAAGTGTTAAGAGTGTTTTTTCCATCTTATCTGTTGACGTAACAGACTAAGCATTAAAACAACCGAAGCAATTTTGCAAGTTCGATCAGGTTTGCATTGGAGAAACCAAACTTGTGTAACATTTCAGCCATCGCCCCAAATGTTGACAGCATTCCCAGAAAATTCTAATTTAGAGGAGGTAGCTATGGAGGAAGAGGAGTTTCTCGATAAATTGTTCTCTACTGAATGGATTGTTTAGACACTAAAATTGAATAAATGTATTTTTGTTCTGTTCAAAGCACGGTCTATAGATATTCATGGTCATCGAGCTCCATTGTTAAAATGAAGCTCAAGTTTCTAGCTCCCGGTAGGGCGGGAACTCTATTGAAAAGTGGCGCTGCAAGTACAATCTGCCCAACTGCGCCTGCAGCGCCACCGTATCGGCAGACAGAAACTTTACTTTCGTATTCAATTTCAATGAAAATCTCTATCGCAGGTTGCGGTCGGGAATAGTGTTGCGATCTATGCGGCACCTGGCGCGATCTGTTTTCCTTAGCTTCTCGAAACAATGGAAAATAGCCGAAGCTCGATGACCATGAATATCTATAGACCGTGGTTCAAAGCAAATTTTTGATTATTCAAATTGAACAAACAGTTATAGCAAATGCGCGGAAATTGCAAATTTTTGAGTAATCTTATTTTTAGGTGAATTTTATGTGAATCTTGGTGAATCTTAATGAGTCTGGAGGATTTCTGGCGGATTTTTCACCAATATTTGGAGGGTTCTTTTTCCACCAGGTGGCAACACTGCTGGTTGAAGTAGTACCCAGTTCGCAGGCTGGGACTATCTTTCCTACTGGCGTAATATTCGTTAAAGAGCAAATATCGAAAAAACGAAGGTAAGACAAAACTCGCAGTCTTAAAGTGCAAGGGAGGGAAAATATTAGTACAAAAGCCCCATAAAAGAAGCATAACTACCAAATGAAGCATTGTGTCTTTTTTTAAATTTTTAGATCAATTTTATAGAGTTATCTGAAAATTTACTAAATTTTTCCCTTGTATAGAGTGGAGGGGGGGGGGGTGGATCTTTTAAAAAATGTATTCTAAGATTAAATTTACTGAATAATTTCTTAATTTTATCGTAGGAATTATTCGTACATTTATGTTCCCCCACATGCCGCAAATAAACAAAAATTCAGATAATGAATTAATCTTAGTATTATATTCTTAACGAAATCAATGCACACTTTATAATACATGGTTGAATTGCTGTCGACATCTTAATAAAGAAAAATGAAAACATATGTCAAAGCCATTGATTAGCATTATACAAAAAATATATTTATGATACCTTCTCTAAAAAAATAATGTCTAAATTTTTATTTTTCCTACCATTAATTCTTCCATGTAATCCTCCTAAGTTTTCTTTCTTTCAACCATTGGCGCGTGTTTTCGGAGCTATTATTGGATATAGGACATACAATTTTTATTTTATACCTAA
This sequence comes from Rhysida immarginata, assembly GCA_023313115.1. Classification (NCBI taxonomy): domain Eukaryota; kingdom Metazoa; phylum Arthropoda; class Chilopoda; order Scolopendromorpha; family Scolopendridae; genus Rhysida; species Rhysida immarginata. Next base: position 1,066,215 of record JAHWFO010009984.1, read on the forward strand.
GACATTAATCTATTTTTTCCTCAAAAATAGTTATTCGATAAATATTTTCCACTAAATTCGTTAAAAGATAGTTAAGATATTCTGGGTGATAAGGCCATTTTCATCTCCAGTGCCTTTGTTCTTGGACATTGTATTCGGAATGCCGCATTTCTCCAGGGCTAATCCTGGAATTCTCCATTCCTTATAAGGATATCTTGCAACCCTCTATTTGGCTTCCTGCAACAAGTCCCCATTTTCCTTCGAGCATAAGGATAGAAGCTATTTTCAAAAAGGTACAGATGGGTATTTGATTTTCTGTATTTGAAGACTGAAGGGAGGATAATATATTAAATAATTTCACGATTCTGTTCAAGATAACGAAAAAATATATTTCACTTTTAAAAACCTGAATTAGTGTTTGAATAAAAAAAAAAAAAGGTATAATTTATTCAGATTTTGTTAAAATTAGTTTCCAATTTCTCAGTTGCCTCCTCCCTCCCTATCCTCCTTGCTTGTATTGAACTAGTCCATTACCCTGTTCAAGAGCAAAAACATGTACAAAGTAATGACGAGTCAAAGGAATGTTCATTTATCCTGAAAATTTTTCTGATTTGGATGGAAATGAAAATGTTTTCTTATCATTGTCATATACATGAGACAATAAATAGTTTCATTTATTTAGTATATGTAATTTTTTAAGATAGTTATTGTTAGACTACTTTAGATATGTCCAATAGACTTTGTTGACGAGTGTTCATCATCTCAAATTCTACAGGGACCGAGAAAGTTGACGGCAGCGCGGATCGTTAGAAAAAACTTAAATGATAAGGAACGTGCTTTCACTGGAGAAAGTGTGCTGCAGTTTAACTTGAAAAACCATGGACACAAGAATTGGTCGTACATATTGTCGTATTTATGGATGTAGTAACACATACACGAAAATAATTGATGAAAAAATATATTCCTTCTGATAGAAAATAGGAAAAATGAAATTTCATATGTTTCAGCAATTCATTCAAAGTACGGATTGGAATATGTGAAACGAGTAAAAGATTTAAATGAAAAGCATGAATATTTTCATTCTAATATCCAAGAAGGAATAATATATAGAACTGAAAAGTGTAATAAAAGATAGGTATAGAAAACGTAAACCCTGGATAACAAATGGAGTAATTAAATTGATAAAAAAAAAAGAGAAAGATGCAGGAAAAATTATTACAACAATTCAGTAATGCAGAATTAAAAGAAAAATATAAAAAAATCAGACACGAAGTTGTAACTCATATTAGAAAACGTAAATATAAATATTACATTATCTGCATTGAATCAGCAATTTCTTCTAAAAAGAAATGGAACTATGTAAAAGAATTTTTTGGATGTAATAAGAAACGAAACACTGGTAGTATAAATATGAAAAATAATGTAGAAGAGTTAAATGAAGTGAACAAATACAAAAGGCTGACTCCTTTCGATATTTAGAACTTATTTTGGATCACAAGTCGTATAACTCATAATTTAAATAAGCTACGAGTAATATAGATCTCTTTGCGTTTGCTTAAAACGATAAGTAGGGGGGGGGGGACCTTTATTGAAGCAAATTTTTGAAGCACTATTTCAATCTGTTCTGCAATATTGTTTACCAATTTGGGGTGCGACTTTCAAAACATTGAAACCAATTATATTATTACAACAGTATATGATAAAATATCTTTTGAAAAATGAAAAAATTGTCTGTAAAACTATTACCAATTGCATATTTTAAGAATATGTAAATATGCACTGAAGGAAATAAATATGGAATCTTTGAAAAACAACATAAAAAACGAGAACATAAAAAAAAAACAACGTACGGGAAATACCTCTAATTAAATATACTTCAATACAAAAACAAATAGATTATATGTTATTAACGATATTATAATCTAATCCCTTTAACAATAAAAAATTGTAATAATAGAATGTTGCAAAATAAAAAGTTAAAAAAATTGATTTTTGAGGAAAACATACAGATTATAAGACTTGATTTAAACACTAGTGGATCGGCCTCGGTGGCTCAGCGGTTTGCGTGATCGCCTCTGATGCCCGAGTACGCGGGTTCGATCCCGGCCGAGGACGACGAGGATTTTTCAGGGGGAAATCCTGAGATCACGCACTTCCTTCGGAAGGGAAGTAAAGCCGTTGGTCCCGTGTAGTCGTTTGCCGGCTGCACGTTAAAGAACCCTTGCGAGGCAAAATTTGCGGCCCCTATAACGCCGTCCTGAAATGACCATGGCAGTTGAAAAGGACGTTAATACCAAACAAACCAAACCAAACCAAACACTAGTGGGGAATTTTAAATCACTTTATTTTTGTATTTTAAATTAAATACCGTATTTACTCTATTCTAAGGCGCACTTTTTTGCTGATATAAGTACATATTGCACTAAAACATGTTGATTTTGATTTTTGAATAAAGTTATAAAGTTAATTTTGGTGCGCCTAAGATTCGAGGAATAATTTTTTTTTCAAAAATGGTCATAAAAATCAGCATGCGCCTTACATTCGAAGGCGCCTTAGAATCGAGTAAATACGGTACTTGGTAAAATTATAATATTTAACAAAGTTTTATATACGGAGCTAAATTTTAAATTTTATATATCATCTTTTGAATTTTATATCATCTTTATACTTGATTTTTTTTTTTTTTTTTTTTTTTTTTTTTTACTGAAACTATTAATTCGTATTTATTTTATTTTTACATTTATAATCTGTCCGTTTATATTTTAAAATACAGAGATTTTTGAATGTGATTATTTATTCTATTTTTATATTCTGTCCGTTTGGACACTAAAATATAGCGATTTAAGTGTAATTTAGATTTTAAACCAAAATCTCACGAGCAAAACTCCTCATTCAATTTTCGTGGATTTTGTAAATTTTGTAATTATTTTTGTTAATTTTGTAAATAAAAAAAAAATTTAAAAAAATAGATTTTAGCAAATCCCACGCCAATAACACGGTTTGAAGTTGCTGCCATTTTGCTATCGAAGATCTGAAAATCATTCACGTCGTCATTTATATTTTTTCGCCAATTTGCCACTAGGCGCGCTGCTAGTTAAAAAGTAGCCTGGCGCTCGGTCCCTATTGTGCAACAATAAACAATAGAAACATTTAACTCTCGCCATATAAAATTGTTTGTTGTGGCAATTGGACAATTCGTAGTAATGAATTAGTACCATTAGAACAAGAACCAGTGAACCGATTTGAAAAATTTTTTCTTTATCTTATCCTGTCATCGATCCTGTGTATGCGTATCAAGTTTCAGCTCCCTAGCTTGTCGGGAAGTTAATATTGATTACAAGATTTGGCCTAAACAAACTAACAAATATTGCAAGTTAAATAAAAGTTTAAAAAAAGAAACATTTTCAAAAACGAGAATATTCAAATCAAAAAGCTGCTTTACAATGGTGTTGGGCTACGAGTCCATTGTTGATGACACGCAAACAGTCAAGGCCACAGCCCACTAGATAACTAACTCAGACAATAAAAAAAAAAGGCAAACAAATTGATTAACAACAAATACAAGGGGAGCAATTACAATGAGGTAAGAAAATTCAGAAGTCAACAAAAATTTGACAAAAAAAAAAAATCTTCACTGTTTCTTGTCCCAATAAATAACAATAAATTTTCAAAATCGTTCATATTCATTCCTGCCCGTCCACTGTATTCATGCAAAAATTCCAAAATTTTAACCTGCGAATATATCTTCTAACTCTATTCCTACCTTCAATGTTTCGATTTATAAATATTACATCTCCGAGATTCTTGTCTAATTTCATAATAAAAATGTAATTCCTTACAATTTTCTCTGCATGAAAAAAAATTATATTTTTAAATATTAACAAAATAAAATTATTTCCATATTTTAATCACACAAACATTCAATTATTAAATAATTCAAGAAAATCAATCAACATCATCACATACAACGAGGTATGAAAATTTCATATGTCATGTGATCATAAATAGAATTCGAATAACTATATTTATATACACTTAAGCATATAATTAATACTAATTTAATAATTGACATTATTTATTAAACTCTAAAGCTTGTCAATAAAACTTCTAAACAATTATTTTTTGCCATATTCAAATTAGTAACGAAAATTTCTCAGCATAAAAGCGATACGTGAAACAAAATCGTTGGCTTAGTCGATTTGTGCTTAAGTGAGGGAGCCGAGAATTTTTATATTTTTTCGTTTTCGGTAAGTCATTTACGATTAATTTTCCTTTCAATTATCTTAATAAACATTACCATTGGATATGATATTGTTTGTCTTTAAATAATATTTTTTATTGTAAATAATTTTTTAACGGATTCCTTATTCTTTAATTTCTCTTTAAAAGCGGATATCAACAAATAGCATTCAGAAATGGTCAAACGAGGAAACAAACGCCGCGGTAAATGGTGGATGAAAAAGGGTGTTCAACTAAACCAGGATGCCGCAAACGCAGTGGATTTACCCGAAGCGGAGTCTCCTGCTCCTTCAGCCGAAGGTGAGGAAGAAAATTTTGCGTCGAATACATCTGAAAAGCAAGAGTGCTCTTTCTCACGCCGTTCTAGGCCCACTGAACGTGAGGATGACGAAAATGCTTCCGAGACTTCTTCCGCTGACGATATCGAGGAACAAATAAGCAGAATTGAAGAAAATATAAAGAACACCCAAAAGAAAATAGAGGAGGTAAATAGTAAAATGCAAAATTTAAAAACTTCACTACAAGACGGCACAGATATAAATCCCCCAAATATCTGAAGACTGACATCGACGATACAATTGGCACTATTGATGAGTTCTTCTGAATGGAAGGATTCTTACCTACAAATTGCTACAAATTCCCTTAGAAGACCCCACTATCGTGGATTGTTATTTGAGCTCAAGATCAATGACCACTGCAGACAAAACTCAGAAGACAATCGGGATCTTATTTTTACCTTTTTTTTTCAATATGTAATAATTTTTAGTTTGTTCGTTTCATTTTAATGTATCCAATTTTTAAAATCGTATATTTTTTGTATTTTTTAAACAGATACTTTGTATTCTTTTTATGTAGCAATTATTCAGTTTGTTTTTCTTCCCCTCTCTCTTCCTAAGTCGGAAATAAAGTGCCTAATTCAATCATTAAAACTCGAACTGCCTCTTGCTATTAAAATTAATCAGCATGGATTTATGCCTAATGAAACTCTGCGTTGAATAAATTAGTTAATTTAATAAAATTTAATAATTTTAGAAGTACGTTGCAATTAAACCATAAATAAGGAAAAGTTTCAAATTTTCAGTATTTCTTTATTAAATTTAAGTTAATCAACTAAACATTTCACGTTAGCATAGATATGAAAATCTATAATAATTATTAAACGTGCCATTCAATTCGACCACATTTTCTTTGGAAAACTTAAGATTTATTTGTAAAATTTAAGCAAAAGCTTCTGTGAAAATATTGGATTTTTAACTTTTATGAATTGCACTTTAATTTATTTCGACGTTTATGTAAGCAATGGCCGAGAACACTGAGGCATAGATCTTCTGGCTTTACGAATCCCGCTAAGGGCATGGGTGTTTTCGTTTATCCCTTTACTAGGCTAATCCCTCAGTAGGCTAATCCAATGCTAGCACAAATTTCAAATAAATTTAATGGTTATTTAACACCGTCGACACTGGAAAGTTAAAAACTGAATAGAAGATCAAGAATGTAAATAATACTTTAATTGGGGATTAGATTTTAATTAAATGAAAATGAGATTACAGAGGCCAAGCATAAGAGCGTGTGACTAAAAATAATGTATCAGGTCGATGCATATTAAATTGTTGGATTTCGAGCCGGGTTCCGCGCTTCAGCACGGTTTCCACGTTTAGTAGCAAGTACCCATAACAAAGTGGTACATTCCCAGTGATAAACCTATCAGCGACCAACTGCCTGAAATTTGCATGTCTGCGATGATATTTAATAGCGTTTGAAGCTAGTCATGACTTCATACGAATTACGTGTGATAATGCATTACGAGTTCAGGTTGAATCATACTGCATCGAACGCCTCTCGAAACATCAATAAGGTGTTCGCTATAGGCACCATAAACGAACGTACTGTCCACCGAAAATTCCGGGCTGGAGTGACGGACCTGGCAAATGAGCCAAGCGGCAGACCGCCCAACGTGTTGAATGACGCTGATTTGAAACGATCTGTGGAAGAGGACCCGTGAAAAACTATTCGGGACTTTGCAGGGGATCATGCTGTATCAGCGTTGACTGTCAGTAGACACCTTAGGACCATCGGCAAGGTGAAAAAGCAGAAAAAATGGGTCCCACATGAACTTATGGAAAACCAAAAAGAGCGTCGGTTGGAGGTGTGTACGGAATTGCTTTTGCGCCATGAGCAAGCGGGGATTCTTGATCGCATTGTCACCTGCGATGAGAAGTGGTTCCTATACGACAATAGGAAACGGTTAGGACAATGGCTGGATGCTGATGAATATCACCGAAAATTCCCTAAATCCCCGTTGCACCCCAGGAAGCTCATGGTTACAGTTTGGTGGAACACCCGTGGTGTAGTGCATTACAGCTTCCTGCAGTAGGGGGAGACGATGACCGCTGCAACCTACTGTCGCGAACTGCATCGTATGCACACAAAACTGTGTCAGCAACAACCTGCATTTGTGCATCGCAAAGGCGTCCATTGCTGCATGACAACGCGCGTCCGCACGTTGCACTTGTGCAGGCGCTACAGGCTCTGGGCTACGAGGTGCTTGGTAAATAAATTTTTCTCGCAAAACTGGTATAAATAAAAGTTGTTTGTTCCGACTATCCCTACTACCTCTCCAAGTTTGGCAGTGGATTAATTTTCATCCTGTAATTATTAGGAGCTTTAGCATAAAAGCTACTTATAAGAATGCGCCCTTGATCTGTACGTTTATCCGTCCGTCCGTCCGGCGGTCCGTCGTTTGCACGATAACTCGAAAACGGATTAACTTTTTCAAATACTGTTTTCAGAAATATAACCATCAAAGTCTTAACTCGTATCAGCTTTTCCGAATTTTTCGTGGACCCCTTCAAGTCGAATTCACGTGCTAAAACAGTGAGTGTAATGAATACCAAGCTAATGGCATGTCATATAACAATCGATTTATCAAGAAGGAATACATTGTTACTTTCTGTTAATCTTTTAAGCATTATTGACATCGGCGCGCGCACGTGAAATAGCTTTGTCTACGCACGATTGCTCAAGTGCTCATAATCTATAGTATTCAGTAGCGAGAGAATGGAGCTAGTTAATGGTTTTATAATATCTTAACTGTGTACCCTTTCATAATTTCTACATTTTTTGAGGTAGAAGGTTAAAATTCGGAATGTAGCTTCCTATGGGAATGTCCTTTGATTGGTGGCACAGGAGTCGGAATTACGGTGGTGGGATTCAGAAAGGACAACATATCTATGAGAGAATTTAGTTACGTAAAGTCGTGAAATTCAGTATCCGGATTCCTCTAGACAAGATCTACATAACTATAAAGTTTAGGCCCAGGTGTTCCATTGGGGTCGGATTTGCAGGGGTGGTAGTCACGTGGTCTTTAGAACTATGCCAACATATGGCTTGTGATATATCATACGTTCGGAAATGATGAGAAAGGAAAGGAAATACGAGCTTTTTTACATTTTCTACATATTACGTTCGAGAAAATTAATTTTTGATTAAAAAACTTGGAGAGAGGTAAAAAGTGTAGATAAATAGGTAAAAATAGATGACTTCAAGGGTCTGGTACTTGCCTTACCCTACTCGGGGGGAGGGGGGGGGATTAATTTTTTTAATAAATGTATAAATGTATTTCTCCTTCACTGCTAAAGCTCCTCCTTGGAAAGTTTATTTATTTATTTATTTATTTACGGATTACATCGTTTTTACATAAAGGAAGAGTGGTAGACATACATAATGAAAAGAAAGGAAAAATTGTTGAAAATAAGATAACAATCAGTATACGGTAATGCTTAACGATACAAGCAAAGAAGATGTAAAGCTTAAAATTAAGCAATGCAGCCTAAAGTTATAAAAAATAATTCTCTTCGAAAAAGAAATCGAAAAAGAAATCGTGGTGAGGGGAAACAATATTTCTGATCTAAGAAGACGAAGAAGAACGCCATTCATTTCGTAGTTAGTAATGAACACCGTCGACAAAACAGATCAAGGAAGCGTGTACGTGAAGGCACTCTAAGCTGGATGCGGCTCAAAAGGTCAGACCAATCGATGTTGGCATGAAGAATCTTTTTTAAAAAGATCGCATCATGGAGTTGTCTTTTTGATCAGAGTAACAAGTCTCAGGAAACCCGCAACAGAGTCAATGGGTACCGAAGCATATTCGAACCCGAGTTTAATTCCGGCAATGCGTATTAGTCGATCCTGAATTTTCTGAAGCCTTTGAGTATGTCCAGTCTGATGAAGAGCCCAGGTTACACTGCAGTATTCAAGAACTGGTCTGAGAAGTGCCACAAACAATACTGTTAAGGCGTCCACACTAAGTCCGTGTCTGGAAGTTCTAATAACAAAACCGCGTGTTCTGGAGGCTTTGCTTCAAATAATGGGCAAATGTCGTCAATGTGAGAATCGGGACTTAGGTTAGAAGACAAGGTTACACCAAAATCGCCTATGGTGGTCTTTTGTGGTAGCAAAGCACTTTCTATGTAGTAATCCGCGTTATAGGACTAGCAGAGCGGATTACTAGGAAAGTTACAACTGCACATTTCCCGATATTTAGCTTCATTGAATTCTTAGAACACCATTTTCTACGATCGTCACTAGACAGTTTTGAACCATGGTACAATCTCAGATTTTGGATACCACACAAAAAATTTTGATGTTATCAGCAAATAACAGGCAACGAACATCGAGGCTACTTACAATGTTGAACTTGTCAATACAAAAATTGTTCATCATATAAATTCCCAGTATATTCTGGAGTACCTCAAGGGTCAAAGAGGGGTTGCGTGGTCGCCTCTGATGCCCGAGGACGCGGGTTCGATCCCGGCCGAGGACGACGAGGATTTTTTCAGGGGGAAAATCCTGAGATCACGCACTTCCTTCGGAAGGGAAGTAAAGCCGTTGGTCCCGTATAGTGTTTGCCGGCTGCACGTTAAAGAACCCTTGCGAGGCAAAATTTGCGGCCCCTATAACGCCATCCTGAAATGACCATGGCAGTTGAAAAGGACGTTAATACCAAACAAACCAAACCAAACCAAGGATCAAAGTGAGGTCCATTATTATTTCTTTTATTTATTAATGACGTTTCGGCTTCTATCCAGTTTTCTAAAATTTTATTATTTGCAGAGATGATCTTAAAATTTTTAGTTCTATTAAATCTACTTCCGATTGTGTTAGCCTTCAAAAGGATTTGAATGCCTTAAATAAGTGGGCTAAGGAAAATAAGCTCCTATTTAATACATCAAAGCTCAAGAGAACCGTTGTTTTTAATTACAGGATTGATGGACCTTGATGGACCTTGATGGACCTATGTCATTTTTTTTCAACGAAACAAAAAGTTCGGTTTACCTGATCTCACGCTCAACTATAACTCTCAAATTATCACTCCATCAAAATCTTTTAAATACCTTGATACTCACCTTTCATATAATTTATCCTGGGACGCTCACATTAACGCTCTAGCCTCTACACTCAATTATCGCCTTGGTCTTTTTTCCCGTCTCCACTATCTCTCCCCCTATATCCTACTTTTACTTTATCATGCTTTAATCCAATCTTCGCTCCTATACGGGATCCAATTTTGGGGTTCTTCGTCCAAATTTAATCTTTTTCGCCTTTACCAAAACTGGTTCATCACAATTTTTAAAACTTCGTAAACCCCATTCTGTATCACAATTTTTCAACCCCGTTGGAATAACACCTATTTACCAACTCTACACCTTTAACCTGGCAATTTTTATATTCAAAGCTCTTAATAACCATCTGCTCACCTCCATCCCCCACTCTGTTTTCACTCCAGCTCCCCCCCCCTCTCCACAATACACGTCACCTAAATTCCATTGCCCTACCCCGGATAACTCGCCTCTATCATATCAGAAGTGTTACCACCTCGAGCCTTAAACTCTGGTCAAACTTATCTCCAGAAATACGTTCATCTCCGTCTATAGCAAGTTTTAAAACAAATTTATTGAACTTTTTAAGAAAGGTCCCATGACCCATCTCTGACTCCTAAGCTCTCCTCTCCTCTTCTTCTTCATTCTTCTTGTGTTTTTCTTTTCCGCGTTTCAGAACAACCCTTAAATTGTGTACGCATTTATTGTTCATACCACCCACCCAGTGACCTACCTTGTCGGCTTCGGCCATACTGGCCTTGGGTGGATGATGTGTATCATTTTCGACATAAATAAATAAATAAATAAATAAATAAATGGACCAATATTACAGCATATTAACAAAAACTGATCTTGCTTTTACTTTCAATAAAGATTTACATTTTGCAAACCATATTAATAACGTTGTCAGTATAGCTCATAGAAATCTTAGATTTGTAATTCTTAACTCCGATCCATTTCATAATTTAAGAGTGTTGCTTATTTTATACAAAACATTTGTGAGATATAAGCTTGAGTATGCATTTATTTTAGGGAGTCCATATACGACAAAATATATTAAACTTGTTGAAGCTATTCAAGCTAAGTTCCTAAGATATTTATTTTATAGAATTGTTCGATATTTCCTTACATTTGCTTCTTATGATCCATTATTCATTTATTTTAAGTCATTTACTCGTCTTTTTATTTAAAATATTAATGAAACTGATGATTCTAATAGAGGGTCGAGACACTGATTTGTGACCGCCACATAGGTTTATGCAAATACGGTTGTACCCATTCACAAGGGGGAGGCAGATAAACCTGCCTATTGGAAAACATATAAAGATGGTTTCACATGTAAAGGTGGTTTCATATACAGGGTATCCAAAAAGTCTGGTAACATGGCAGATATCTCAAAGCTGCTAGGTAGGCGAGATCTGATGAGTGTGGTTTATGAGTAATAGAGGGGGGGGGGGAATTCATTACCGCACTCAAATTTGACTTTGACCCCCAAATTTAAGAACATCCATTTGCTATAGTAACTCGAAAACTATTAAAGATAGAGAAAAATTTTCGATTGTTACCCTGTAGAGCAACACCACATTAGTCTAAAAACAATCTTTAATCACACTTGACCCTTGAAAGATTTTGAGAAAATGGGCGAGAAAGAATCACTCAAGGTCAGGTTGGGCTGGCCAGGTTGGCTGAGGTTTCTAACTCATTGAGTCCATGCCCCATCGCCTAGCTGCAAAAGGAGACTATCGGTTATTAGGTAGGTGCTCATAATTCAGTGACTCGACCCTCCATAAGAGAAAAAATAAGTTTTTATGTTCCCATTATTTCTCCGAATATATATGGTTATTTTTTATTCCAAGGATTACACTAGCTCACATAAAAATTCGCTGGTAGTGTCCAGATGTTTGTAACACAATTCCAGCAATGCATTGCGTTGCAATTGGGAGATTGCGTGTAGTGAATTGCTGGAAGAGACGAATCATCCTTGCATTGAGGAATATGCGTGCTGAGCATTTCGTTTCGGATCTGCGCATGCTCAAAACGTTGTTGAGATGTACATGATTGACGATTATAGAAAGGGGAGATCGGTGTCTAAACCCAAAGGAATTCTTTATTCGTAGGAAGCTTACTATTTAATACGATAACTTGAAAACGATTTAACTTTTTCACATTCTCTTTTCACCAGTCCATAAATATGAGACTGAGGACGAACAAGTTCGAAGAGGAAATAGCTGGAATGGGTACAATAGCACGTGTCTAATGGTACAATTGGACGTTTTCAATGCTAAGATATGGAGTACAATATATAAAACTAATCGTAACGATGTGTTATGAATGAATACAACCAGTAATTAATGATGGTCGAAATTGTTTTTTAATGGTACCATGTAGTACCGTTGGAACTTTCCATTTTAAGATATGGCATGTAATATATCAAACAACTCGTAACGACGTGCCATGAACGAACATAACGAGTAATTTATAATAGTGGAAATTAGTTTAGTAGTAAGTTTTCTAAGCGTATCATTCAATATTAAGATATGGGGTCTAATACGGGAGTTCAATAAGTAATGCAACACATTTTTTTCTGAAAAAGGGGGTTGTTTTATTCAGCATTCAAATACACCATGTTATTCCCCAATCTTTTAGCTACACAACACTATTTTTCAACGTAATCTCCATTCAATGCTACGGCTTTACGCCACGTTGAAGTGAGGGCCTGTATGCCTGCACGGTACCATTCCACTGGTTGATGTCGGAGCCAACGTCGTGCTGCATCAATAACTGCTTCATCATCCGCGTAGTGCGTCCCACGGATTGCGTTCTTCATTGGGCTAAACAAATGAAAATCCGACGGTGCGAGATCGGGGCTGTAGGGTGGATGAGGAAGAACAGTCCACTGAATGAGAGTGTTTGCATGTTCCGACATTGCAGGAGTCAGAGCTGTGCATGGCCGGCCAGCTCGCGGGAGATCAGACAGTTTTGCTTGACCTTGCGGCGATGATGACACACGCTTTGCCCAACGACACACCGTGCTTTTGTCCACTGCCAGATCACCGTAGACATTCTGCAAGCGCCTATGAATATCTGAGATGCCCTGTTTTCCGCCAAAAGAATCTCAATCACTGCCCGTTGTTTGGAACGCACCTCCATTGTAGACGCCATTTTAACAGCTCACTATAGCGCTGTCACTATCGGACGTCAATGAAACTATACGAGACGAAGCGGAAATGTTTGAAAATGTTCCACAAGAAATGTCCAGTTTTTTCAACCAAAATTGGCCGAGGAAAAAAATGTGTTGCATTACTTATTGAACTCTCCTCTATATCAAACAACTCGTAACCACATGTCATGAGTGAATATAACGAGTAATTAATGATAGTCGGAACTGAATTATTCTAATGAATTAATTAATATGTTATCTTTGGAAATTTTTAATGCTAAGCTATGGCGTATAGTATGTCAACCAGTTCTTTCCGAGTTGTTAGACCACTGTTATCCATAGGTGTGAAGGGAATATTGCTATTAGGCCTAACATAATCCATAACTAGTTACTGTTAGACATATTGCTAATTGCTAATAGTAACTAATCGCTCGCTATAACAGTAAATGATAACGTAGAAACGCTTTAGTAATAGAATATGAAGAAATAATAGACGCTTACACCGAATGCTTCAGCAATTGAAGCTCACTTCGTTTAACATTGTGTAGGAATGCCTACAAACTAAAGAACTTTTATTTGTTCAAATATATAAAGAATAACTACACTCTCCATTTAACTTTCAGTTCTTTAGTTTTATTCGTTTAAAATTTCTTTTTACTTTAATTTACTTAAAGAGTAATTTACAATTCAGGTTTCATATTTATATATTTTCTAGCTATAGTGTTTTAAAATGTAGGTTAATTCTAGCTATCCATGTTTGATGTCTTCCTGCTATAAAACGAAAATGTGCCACTTTGGCAATAAAATCATTCTTGTTTCATGTAATATCTTTATCTTATGTTTTGAGCATATACTCCGGATCCGATTTATTATTCCTTTGTGATTGTTAACAAACCGTTCCTTTGGTTAAATGCACTGCATTCTGGCGATATGTTCGTCGTGCTCGGCGATTACTTTCTAGGAATAGAAAAATATTCTCCTCGCTTTTTATTCAACAAGATATTTCTCCGCGTAGAGACTAGGCGCATTCGGCGGCGCTCAAATCTGAGAGAGCAGCGTTCGGCGCTCAGATCTGAGAGAGCAGCGTTCGGCGAGCACTTTGGTACTTCCGCCTGAGAAGAAAACGTGTTCGGCACGCAACGAATCTGTCATATTCTGAGCTCAGACGCTCAGCAAGCTTCCTTTTTTCTGAGTGCTCAGATAAAATATGGCGGCGCTCACTGCGATGCGAAGCTATCAAAAAAGCTACGAGAGCCATATCGGGAGCTCGACAATTGGATGGTTGACAATTCGGTGGACAACAGTTGGGTGAACGACAATTCGGTGGACGCGACAATTCGGTGAACGTCAATTCGGTGGACGCGACAATTGGGTGGACGTCAATTGGGTGGACGCAACAATTCGGTGAACGTCAGTTGGGTGGACGACAATTCGGTGGAAATGCAAATTCGATCGAGATTTTTAAATCACCAAAGAATTTAAGTATTTAACTCGTTGTTTGTTTATAATTGACACATCTTAATTGCAATTACAAATCAATTTGCTTCATTCATTTTAGGTCAAAGTCACTTTATATGCGGGAATCTTTTATTTATTGTTTATTAGCTTACAAATAAATGAGATTATTTCTTTATTAAATAATTTATTAAATCATTTTGTTTTATTGCTAAGAGTTCCATTATTCAATAAAAAATACTGTTATCCTTAAATTACTAATTAAGCTCGTTAAAATAGGCACAATAGGAAGTGGGTAGATAGATATGTTATTTGACATTAATATAGCACGGTGACCCCCCGCCTCCTCCCCTACAGCCGGGTTTAATATAAAAAGGCTGTTGGAGAGGAGGACAGAGGGTAGAGTTCATTTCATTTTTAGGTTCAAAAGGTTGATCCCTAATATAACTACTTCCCCCTCCAGCTTTTTAAGAGAAACACGTTTCCCTTCTCAAAGAGAATTAAAATGACTATCTTAAAAGTTTAAGTTATTATACAAAATTATAGCTTGGTCCCGACAGCTATGACAGCTCGGTCAAAAACAGCATCGATTTAGTTAAAAAGGTACAGGA
>JAHWFO010009984.1:1081436-1104617 GCA_023313115.1 Rhysida immarginata
TTGAGTCTTTCGCAGTTTGAACGGGATTGGTCAACGTTCCTTATAAATACGCTTAGGCGTTTCTATACAGGCGTTCGACCTCCCTCCTTACATCAGACGACCTTTGTTAGACGCAATCATTAGAATAAGAACACAACTTCAAAGTAAAAACAAATGTTGCAATTCTTTCATCCCAACTAATGAAATGTTAACAAGATTTAACAATTCAATTTATAGCGATGATCTTTGATTTTGATTTGTAATTTTTTGATAAATAAAAGTTTGTAATTTATGAATATTTTTATTGTATGGTTTATTTGGACGTAATGTAGATTTGCGGAGTTCCCACATTCTGGAAAGTCAGGGAAATGAAACATGGTCAGGGAAAATCAGGGAAAAAGGGCTATTTTCATGCATTGGGCGATTTTGGGCTACTAAAATTCCCCAATTGGGCGACTGAATAGTGCTTGGACCTGGCAACCCTGTACATCAGACGACTCATTCTTGAAAGGAATTCATATAGAAGACTATGGCAGCGCAAGCGACTACTCTTTTTCAAGAAGAAGTACAACAGGCTTTCTCGCAAGGTCCAGGAAGAGGTTAAACTTCTACGAGCACAAAGGTGGAGCGAAAAACTGAAATCTTTGTCTGTCCAGGACAACTCCCTCTGGGGTACTGTAAGGGCCTTGAAGGGTAACAGGCCCATCCAATTGCCGCCGCTGCTTGCAGATAATGGCAACTTCGTTACCAGTGACGGGAAAAGGCTCAACTGATTGCGGATTCCCTGAAGATCCAATTTACCACGCCTCGTGAGACAAACTTGGACAGCCTCCAAAACACTCAGCTAGTTAACGATGTGTGTATCGCTTACCAGTCCATTCATCGTGTTCCCACCCCTGAGGAAGTCATCAGTGCTCAAGAAATCTCCGAAATCATCAAGCGACTTAAAATCAAGAAAGCAGCAGGTATTGATTCCATCACTAACAGTGCTCTCAAGAACTTGCCTTCTAATATTGTCTCGGTCATTACCAAAGCCATGAATGACTGCTGGAGATATGGTTACTTCCCCGACCAGTGGAAAGAGTCTGTTATCGTTACCATACAGAAGCCTGGTCTTAACCCTGCTCTCCCTATCAGCTATAGGCCTATAAGCTTGTTACCTATGCTGTCAAAAGTGTTTGAACGCGTCATTCTTAGGAGATTTAACGACTTCTGTGTGGCTAACAATCTTGTTCGTGAAGAGCAATTCGGCTTTCGACCAGGTCACTCTTGCCAACTCCAGATCTGGAGGCTTATTGCAGATTTAAACACTCCTCTTAACTGTGCTAAATATGGTGCTCTTGTCTTTTTGGATGTCCGAAAAGCTTTTGATCAGGTTTGGCACGAAGGCCTGATTTACAAAATGATTACTTGTGGTTTTCCGGACGATCTTATTGCCTTGATTAGATCCTTTCTGTCGAGCAGGATATTTCGTGTCAAGGTTGGCAGCTCCATGTCCAACCCGTGTGACGTTAAGGCTGGTGTTCCCCAGGGCTCTGTCCTGGGCCCTGCACTCTTCAACTTTTTCATCCATGACTTCCCAACGTTTACAAAATGCAAGCTGTATATGTTCGCTGATGACGCGTCCATCATGACCACGGACCGCGTTCCAGCTCACGTCATATCACGGTTACAAAAGGCCTTACATCTGTGCGAGAAATGGTTTGCAAAGTGGAGACTCGACCTAAACGTTGACAAGTGCAAGGCGATGTTCATTACAAAGAAACTTCGGAAACCCCCGAGTCCTCTGCTCCTTTCTGGTAAAGAGCTCGAATGGGTGAAACATTACAAATACCTCGGAGTGGTAATAGATGCCAAGCTAAACTGGGGCGACCATGTCTCTTACGCCATCAACAAGGCAAAGAAGGCAAAATTCAGTCTGGTAGCTCTTCTGGGGCGAAACAGCGCGCTTGCATTGGACTGCAAACTATTGCTGTACAGGGCGGTAATCCGAACCATCTTGCTTTATGGTATGCCTGCCTGGGCTACAATATGTAAGTCCAGATGGAAGGACCTCCAAACCTTCCAAAACGTTACCTTGAGGACATTTGCCCAACTCGACAGGAGAATTGCAACAAATACTTCTATTTCCGACGATTTTGAGATACCTCCCATTGGTAGCTATGTACAGGAGTCACTGAAGAAGTTTCTTCCGAAGATTAAGGATCATCCCAATCATCTGGTTGCAGATATTCTGGAGCATCCACTCACGTTTAGAAGTTTCCTCAGGCATCGCAGGCCTCGACACGTCCTGGACATCAATTTTGACGACATCCAAAATGCCATCTTTCCCGACTACTGGATCTCATAGCTCCTCGTGCCCCTCGTCAATCAACAATCAACTTATTCGTCCTTATAGGGAAGGACCCAATCTTATCCACTGGATGACTTAACTAGGTCTCATCTGGCTTCTTGCCTAGTTCAGTGTACTTCCCCTGGTTACTTCCTGGATGAGTATGGCAGTGAAAGCGTTGCTTTCGGACCGCTCGTTTCGTTTTTTCCCTGCGCTGTTCGATTGTCGATTGTCTATACAGGCAGTTCTCTCATCGATACCGACTAGAGGGGCTCCTGGACTGCTGAATGATGGTAGCAATCGCTTCCGAAAAGATCTTACAGGTTGTATTTTTCCTGTTTGTTGTGGCGAAAGAGTAGTGTTGGGCCGAACAGTTCCTTTAAGCGAACTGTTCGCTTAGTTCCAGGTGCGGAGCCGGAACTGTTCCAATGAACTACGAGGTGCATTCAAGTTCTAAGGCCTCCGATTTTTTTTCTAATTAACTACTCACCCGAAATCGATGAAACTGGCGTTACTTCTCGACGTAATCGCCCTGCAGACGTACACATTTTTCACAACGCTGACACCATGATTCCATGGCAGCGGTGAAGGCTTCTTTAGGAGTCTGTTTTGACCACTGGAAAATCGCTGAGGCAATAGCAGCACGGCTGGTGAATGTGCGGCCACGGAGAGTGTCTTTCATTGTTGGAAAAAGCCAAAAGTCACTAGGAGCCAGATCAGGTGAGTAGGGAGCATGAGGAATCACTTGAAAGTTGTTATCACGAAGAAACTGTTGCTTAACATTAGCTCGATGTGCGGGTGCGTTGTCTTGGTGAAACAGCACACGCACAGCCCTTCCCGGATGTTTTTGTTGCAGTGCAGGAAGGAATTTGTTCTTCAAAACATTTTCGTAGGATGCACCTGTTACCGTGGTGCCCTTTGGAACGCAATGGGTAAGGATTACGCCCTCGCTGTCCCAGAACATGGACACCATCATTTTTTCAGCACTGGCAGTTACCCGAAATTTTTTTGGTGGCGGTGAATCTGTGTGCTTCCATTGAGCTGACTGGCGCTTTGTTTCTGGATTGAAAAATGGTATCCACGTCTCATCCATTGTCACAACCGACGAAAAGAAAGTCCCATTCATGCTGTCGTTGCTCATCAACATTGCTTGGCAACATGCCACACGGGCAGCCTTGTGGTCGTCCGTCAGCATTCGTGGCACCCACCTGGATGACACTTTTCGCATTTTCAGGTCGTCATGCAGGATTGTGTGCACAGAACCCACACAAATGCCAACTCTGGAGGCGATCTGTTCAACAGTCATTCGGCGATCCCCCAAAACAATTCTCTCCACTTTCTCGATCATGTCGTCAGACCGGCTTGTGCGAGCCCGAGGTTGTTTCGGTTTGTTGTCACACGATGTTCTGCCTTCATTAAACTGTCGCACCCAAGAACGCACTTTCGACACATCCATAACTCCATCACCACATGTCTCCTTCAACTGTCGATGAATTTCAATTGGTTTCACACCACGCAAATTCAGAAAACGAATGATTGCACGCTGTTCAAGTAAGGAAAACGTCGCCATTTTAAGTATCTAAAACAGTTCTCATTCTCGCCGCTGGCGGTAAAATTCCATCTGCCATACGGTGCTGCCATCTCTGGGATGTATTGACAATGAACGCGGCCTCATTTTAAAACAATGCGCATGTTTCTATCTCTTTCCAATCCGGAGAAAAAAAATCGGAGGCCTTAGAACTTGAATGCACCTCGTAGTTCCACTCGGAACTATAGTTCCGATCTGAAGAACGAGGAACTGACTGAATCGCCTCCGCGCCACAGCTGTGTGAAATTGTTTGCCTCAGCAAACAGTTCTATCGCCTACTATAGTTCACTAGTCTGTATAGTCTATACCCCTCTATCTCAGATATCGTATGAGTTATAGGGGATGTTTAGGCTTGACAACTTTCAGACTACCAATTCCGGGAGACTAACAGTTGAACAGCTCAGTGATTTGCGTTAAATATTTTAATTATTGTATCATTTTTGAATTTCTGTTTCATTTAATTGCCATTAAAAATAAATACCGAAAACTGTTCAAAGTGAAGACATTTATTTTGCTGTTAACGTCAACAGAAGAAAAGAAAACACTATTCCACATAAATGAATTTATAAAATTAAAAAGGAGACAGATGTCCGAAATGTACGTATGGGTTTTTAATTTTATAAATTCATTTATCAGGGTGTCTAGCAAAACGATTTCGTAAAATTCTCTGACCATCAGCAGCAAAAATAATATATTTTGATAGAATATTATTGAGATTTTTCAAATTTTTCGTTCCTATTTCGCATTTCTTTTGCTGATTTTGTAAAATTCCCTGACTCAGGGTTCGTACACTTGATCAGAAATAAAATTCCATGACTTTTCCAAAACATTTCAAGGCAGTTCAATGCATTTTCCAAGACCATAATCTTTTATATTTTTAAGAATAATATATTCATATCATTTATAAATAATTATTAAGAAAACATTAAATCTCTTCAAAAAACACTTTTCCCATTGTTTTTCCAAAACTTTCCAGGCCCGGAAATTTTTTTCGATTTTCCAGGTTTTTCATGACCCGTACGAACCCTGACTTTTCCTGGTCGCTAGTCACCCTGAATTTATGCGCAATAGTAGGGTGTCTGACCACCGTATTGAATGCAGTGCCGCGGCACTAAAAGGAACTGTGGAACTATTGGCTATCGTTTTTTGCAACTAGTTCCTTCAGGCCTCTGCCCGGAACTAGTTCATCTGATCAGTTCCAGTTCCTTCGACCCAACACTACGAAAGAGTTATTTATTTCTACTTACATACAAAATTATTACAAGTAAAATATAACTATACAAAACATATATATAAATTACAAAAAATATATACAAAAACAAATAAATTAAAGATAAAATATACAAATAATACAAATGAAATTGTAACAAAAAAAATTGTAAGATATATTAAAAATCAAATAATTTTCAAATTTATTCTTCATCACTTTTTTAAATAATAAAAAAAAGAAAAAATATTGCATCAAGAAAATTTGTTCAGTTATATATTCCTCTCAGTTTTTGAAATGATTTTCAAAATTCTGTACAAATTTCATGTGTGTTGAGTTTTTAATCCTGTTAACCTTTTGGGGGATGATTAGGGGCAAGCTAAAATTTAACGGAGGTCAAATGGTTATATTATAATGGCTAAAATGAAGCCACTATAGTTATATTAACGCTTTCAGCCCAAAAACGAAATGAAGTCTACCCCCTGTCATCCCCTCCAATCATTTATCTATATATATAAAGAAGGATGTTTGTGGGTCTGTGCGTCTGTGGGTGGCTCTGTGGGTGGGTCTGTGGTTCTGTGTGTACGTTTTTTATACAAATCTACAGTTTTATTCCGATCTTGATGAAATTTCGCATACATGACCTTCAAAGCATGAGGAAGGTCACTGTCTACTTCAGATTTCGAAAAAATAATAATTATTGATAAAAAATCGATATTCATGGTTATGGCAGGGCATATTAATGAGAAATATCGCATGACCAACAATGCAAGACAAAGTTTTTGCAACAATGGTATCAACACGCAATTCACAAACACTCTGCACGGACCAACAATATATATCTCATGACCAACAATGCAAATAAATGTTTGTGCAACAATAGGTATCAACAATGGTTTCAACACGCAATTCACCAATAACAATGAGCTCAAAATGATGATGCAATGATAAAGCAATCCTTTCCAAGAATTATAACAATGAACATAAAATGATGATGCAATATGGATAAGTTTCAATTTGTAACAATGCATAGAATTCCTGTTATTCAGGTTTTTCTTAGAAAAGAGAGTTCTTAGTACTTAACAATTTCTTGAAAATCTTTAAAAATGATCAGTAGCTGGAGATAATGAAGAGTTAGCAGACTATTGAGAAAGAGTGGAAAGACGACAGAGAAAGCAAACCTTTAGCTCCGTGCTGTATTGAGCAAATGGGAAGCAAGTAAATAGAAGAATTGGCGACCGCTAGACTACCCAAAGTGATGAAAGGCCAAATTTTGCTTCAACACAGCGAGAGAAGAGTGGAAATTGCAACAACATCAAGTGTAGATCTGAAGTAAGATTATCTGAGTAAGAAATTATTGGAGCAGTCCATCCATTTTGAGCGTTTAAAAAGATTTTTTTCGAATTTTCATTAAGAATTTTTACTGTATTAATTCTAAGCATTTTCATGTGTTTATTTTTAAGATATTGCAAAATTTATTTTAATTTTTGAGATTGTTCTGTTTACATCCCAAGTGTAATAATCCCGGGCAACGCCGGGTACTTCTTCTAGTCTTTCTATATTAAAGCAGGACAGACTGTAGTACACTTTCCCAAAGCTGTATTTTGTTTTGATATATATTTTTTCTGTAATTTATTTATATTTTTTGTATCTATTTTACTTTTAATATTTTTATATTATAACTTTAACGTGACTGTACACTTTTAAGAAAGTCATTTTAATTCTCTTATGTAATAAGGGAAACCTAATTCTCTTAAAAAGCTGGAGGGGGAAGTACAGGTATTGGACATTGAAACTGAAACACCTTCGCAAATAGCACTGGTTACCCCCAGGGCTGAATAGAACCCTCTGCTAGATAATTAATCGTATGCATATCAATGAATCACGTGTCAGAGGTCTTGGTAGTCACTCCAGTAGAAAAGTTCGATAGTAAGCTTCAAATTGTCTGTGCAGAGCGCTATAATGGGAGACATATCCGACTTCAAAAGAGAGCAGATTGTTGGCGCGCGTCTAGCAGGTGCATCTGTGTCCAAAACTGCCACACTTTGTGATGTCTCACGTGCTACGATATCCAGGGTGATGTGCGCATATGAACAGGAAGGACGGACCACGTCTAGGAGGAGCAACTGCAGGGGAAAACGGAAGTTGTCGGAAAGAGACGTCAGGACATTGACCAGGATTGTTGCACGAAAGCGGAAAACCACCGCAGCAGAAATCACCGCAGAAATGAATACACACCTCCAGGAACTTGTGTCAACGAAGACAATCCGTCATTACCTGCATAAATCCAACATCCATGGCAGGGTTGCTATCCCGAAGCCTTTCTTCAGTAGTACAAATGCCTCCAAGAGGGTTCAGTGGTGCCGGACGCATAAAACCTGGACGTTGGATGACCTCAAACGCGTCATATTCTCGGATGAGTCCAGCTACACTGTCTTCCAAACAACAGGGAGGGTATTCGTCTGGAGGAGCCCCTCTGATGCCTACAACCCAGACTGCTTGGCACCCACAGTCAAACACGGAGGTGGATCAGTAATGGGTGGATCAGTGATGGTTTGGGGTGCAAACTGTGCAGGACCTCTACCGATCCTTCCCAAGACGTGTTGCTGCTGTGCTGACTGCCCACGGTGCCCCAACACCTTATTAAATAAACATTTTGGATTTCTACCAGGTGTTTCAGTTTCAATGTCCAACACCTGTAGTTATACATGTATTAGGGATCAACCCTTTCAATCTAAAAATGAAATGAACTCTACCCTCTGTCCTCCCCTCCAACTGCCTTTTTTTATTAAACCAGACAGTAGGGGGGGGGGGGGCATCGTGCTATATTAATAACAAATAACATATCTATCTACCCAATACCTATTTTGACGAGCTTAATTAGTAATTTAAGAATAACAGTATTTTTAATTGAATAATGGAACTCTTAGCAATAAAACAAAATGATTTAATAAATTATTTAATAAAGAAATAATCTTATTTATTTGTAAGCTAATAAATAATAAATAAAAGATTCCCGCATATAAAGTGACTTCGACCTAAAATGAATGAAGCAAATTGATTTGTAATTGCAATTAAGATGTGTCAATTATAAACAAACAACGAGTTAAATACTCAAATTCTTTGGTGATTTAAAAATCTCGATCGAATTTGCATTTCCACCGAATTGTCGTCTACCCAACTGACGTTCACCGAATTGTCGCGTCCACCGAATTGACGTCCACCGAAATGACGTTCACCGAATTGTCGCGTCTACCCAATTGACGTCCACCCAATTGTCGCATCCACCGAAATGACGGTCACCGAATTGTCGCGTTCACCCAATTGACGTTCACCCAATTGTCGTCCACCGAATCGTCATCCACCCAATTGTCGTAGACCCAGCCAAATCATGGCGATGCCCAGTGTACCTTTTCCTCCCTAGCCTTATGGTATACTCTTCTCGCGATCGAATATTAATCATGCTGAGTTGTTCATTTGATGCAGATTTTTATTTCATGTACACTAAATTTCAGTTCATTTCATGGGGGGGGGGGGGGGGTGGGCGAAAAATTTAGTTTCTATTTATGGCGGAAAAGGCTTTTTTTTTCCCCTCTCGAAAGTTTCGAAAGCGCTCTCCGCTAACTTTAATGGCGACGATTTCCGTCTTCCAAACACGCAACGCCATCTAGTGACAGCGCCTGAAACCAGGCCTCGCTTTAATGACAGCCATGGTTCCTTCAATTAAGAAACCATGACGACAGCAATCAGTTTAGACACGGAATTTGCTTTGAAAGTAGTTCCAGTGACTAACCACCAGCCGTCTGTTGAGAGAGGTTATCTAAGGAAAAAATTAACTACCTTTAAATTTTAGCAAGCTTTTACCACTCTCGGCGCTCTGCGCCTCACATCGGCCCGGGCCTCGTTCGATAAGGCTCATTGGTCACTGTTTTCCGTTACTCGAACGCCTCCGGCGTTCTGTCTACGACGTCCCCCTCCGAGGGTAGGTTAATGATATATACCCCAACCTGTTTGGTCACAGGGGGCAGTTGGTTTCCCCCCCGGCCGGTTATAGGAGGCTAATGGTCAGTATTTTTCTATTGACCATTTTCACCATCGTCTGCGTTTCCGTGCCTGACTTCAACCGCTACCACCAGATGGCGTTGCGTATCTAGTATCTGGAAGAAGGAAGTCGGCGCCATTAAATCTAAAGAAGATCGCTTTCCAGTAAAAAAAAAAAAACACGTTCCCACCAAAAATAAAAACTGAATTTTTCGTCCACCCCCCCCCCCCCCCCAAAGCACTAAGCAACCCAAGATGTATGTTAAAAAACAACGCAAGGTAGGAAAAAACGCAAGTTGGGGTGGAGGCCGTTATCTACATAATTACCTAGAAGAATGTTAATAGCTGAACTTTTATAATTGTTTAACCGTCTCGAATATTATTTAATAAATTTAATAATATTTTTACTGGCGTAGGGGCTTGTAAAGTGAATTTATTATGTTGAACAGCTTTAAATTTCCGTAAATAAGAATTCATAAGGTAAGAAGAACATTTTAGATTTTCTGATGATAAGTTAATATACATTTAAAAGAATACGAACCATCATAAGTAAAACAAATTAAGTTATCATGAAAACAAAACTTAGAAATGATCAAGTTTATTAATAAAACTACAGTGGTTAATATCTTTTCCAATATTTTAATTATAGCTTTAATTTTTATTTATATTAATTTATCTGCAAGATAGACCGAACGTACACAAGGTGATCCAAAGTTTAGGTACACCCCTCATAGCTAATGGAATGGGCCAAATGTCGCAGGACAATGATGTGTAAATTATTTAAATAGCACCACACGCATTCAGATACATACATGCTTCGTATATTAAGATATGGGTCGTTCAAAAGAACTCAACAACTACCAACGTGGAACCATAATAGGATGCCACTTGTGCAACACGTCAGTCCGTGAGATTTCCACCATTTTACAAATACCCCGTACAACTATAGGCAATGTGATTGCGAAGTGGAAGATCCAGGGAGCAACAACAGTACAACAACGAACTGGCATACCCAAGAAATTGATACACAAGAGATCGTCGAGTGCTTACAAGAGCAATCGAAAGTCTTCTGGTGAAATGTTGCTACAGAGTTCAGAAATTCTGCTTTCTGTGTTGCTATCACAATCACCATTCGTCGGTAACTCTATTCACTGGGTTTCCACGGTCGTGCTGTTGCTCACAAGCCCTTCATCAAAAACAACAATTCCAAGCAACGTTTGGCGGATGATATATAAAACTCTCAGAAACTGGAGCATGGAACAATGGAAACAACCTTTGGACTGCTGAATCACGTTGCACACTCTGGGTCCAACATTGGGTTTTGGCGGATGGCTGGAGAACGTTTCCTACCTAAGTGTGTGGTGCCCACTGTGAAGTTTGGAGAAGGTGGTACCGTTGTTGTGAGTCTCTTTTTCTGTTAAACCCCTGTGTTAATTGTGAACTTTGATCTTTTTTTCCACCAAAGAACTTTGGTCTTTTTTTCCACCAAAGACTATCGTTTTGCTTATGTTGTCGAATCGCGAAAATAGACCAAAAACTTTTAAATTCGGAAGCGTTCCACATTTTACCTATCTGTCCTAAAAATGATAATGAAAGTTCCCTTGATACAAATGACGTAGTGATAATAATTTTAAAGTTTTTATTAATAATCGTATTAATTAGAATCGTTATTATAGTGGAGGCGGGATGAATTCAGCATATGCTGATTTTCATAGTCACCTATTGAAAACCTTTTAGGATGGAGCGAATCCGTCATTTTTCTGAAATTCAAGATTAAAATTTTGGGTTCAGGTTTAAAATTAAATTTCTTAGACGAACCTTTGAGGACAATAGGTACTTGCAGAGAAATTTTCAGGTTATTAAGGTACCTTGCGTGCTTAATTCTCAGTCATTTAGTTTATACAATTTAACATAATGGATATTTCTGGTTTGGGTGGGGGTTTGGGGAGGAGAGGATTAAAATGCCAGATTTTAAATGTGAGTACTTTGGACGCTATCCTTAATACAAGGAAAATTTTTAAATTAACGAAAGAGAAAGTGAAATTTTGCAGTTGTGAGGAAAAAGTACAGCGCCTCATATAGGGAAATTAAGTAACTAAGATATTTTTTTAGCTGCTTCTCTTGACAATAGATGGCATGATTTGGTAATCAAAATGGACTTTCAATGTAAAAATAAGGTGAAAAAAGTTGTAACGTTCACATTTTTAATAACTGTGTCTTGCATATCGTTTATTTTTCGCTTTAGCATATCATTCATCTCAGTAAAGACAATTAATTGGCCGTAGAAGGAGTAAACATTTTTTGCGTAATATTCCATTAAATATTATTAATATTTTAAAATTTTAAGTTTATTCCTATATAATTATACTTAACTGTAATAATTTTTTTTATTTTCCTTAAAATATATTACAAAATCTATTTTTTCTCAAAAAATTTGTTAAAAAATTTTTATATTAATAATTGGAATCATATAACGCTCAGGATTTTAAATAATACATTTTATGAAGTGAGTGATGATGATCAGGAGATGATTGTAATATTTTTAAAGATGCTTTAAGTATCTTTTACATATTTTTTTACATAGAAAAAAAGACGGATTTAGAAAAGATCCAAATCACTCTTTTCTGCCGACAGATGGAGAGCAGTTTTGCCGTTTGGTCCTCGTGACTCGGTCGGCAGGGCTCCCTGCACGCAGGAATCCCAACTCAACAAGACAGATGGAGAGCTTTCAATTTTACTAATCTAGTTTCGGTTTCACTTATTATTTCGATGTCTCAAAAAATTATTTGAAGTATTAAATGTCGATATATTTTGCGCATTTTTTTACTTTTATAGAATATATATAACAGTAAATTGTCCAATATATTTTTAAATTTAAGACTGATCTTAAAATTAGAAAAAAAAACCTGTCATATAATATTATATAATTTCCTTTTACGGATTTGTAGCGACAGATAATAAATTTGTTTACAAAATGATTCTCATGTATGATTTAGCATGAAATGAGCAGCGGAAGTAATATCATATTTCATGCTCTAAAGTGAATACATAACTTATCTCGGTATAATAATTTCATGTGGTCGAATCTGTGCATTAAAATCCCTGAATTTTTTGATGTTTTGTTAGACGAACGGCATAGTGCATCTAAGCGGGTTTCACTATCATGGATGAAATTACTCCAGTTGACTATAATAGCAACACTGCCGTCTTCACTCTAAAAAATGACACGAATTATAAAAACGTATTAAATGGAACTATTTAAATCGCATTATTTACTTTTAATTATTTTTGAAGACTCCTTCACTATTTTATCTATACCTAATTTGCTGTAAGTTAAAGGTCTAAGGTTCTGCAAACAGTATGTCTAAATTAAATACGGTTAATATATTTACGTTTACTTAAGTCGACGGAAGCTTATAATAGAAAATATATTAAGATTTATTCAAAAAAAGGTTCATCATCTGTTCAGAAAATCGGTTCTTACAGAAAAGACAACTACTTCTAAGGATGGATGTTCAAATGTAATTGAAATTTTTTGTTTAGATTTATTAATTTATCATCCATATAATTTATTAGTTGTAGTACTCTGTAATTTAGGCAGAATGTAGAAAACAAAATTTTCTATTCTATTATATTTATATAAGACTAACTGAAGTATCCGGCGTCGCTCAGAGAAAAATATACTTATAGAGTCCGCCAAAAAAAAATGTATATAATCCCGCGCGAAAGACTTGAATCATTGTTGATGTTACTCATGGAACAATCGCAAAAGTCTTCATTAAACAAAACAAACAACGATGTCTCAATTTTTAACGCTGGCAAAAATCCTTTTCAGATAAAAAAAAAAAAAAAGCAAAAGATAGACTGCATTCCAGCATCTCCTAGAAAGAAGACCTGATAATGTAAACATTATACATTGTTACATCATCATTAGTCGAACATTATTAATCTTATTTCTACCAATAGTAAGCCATAAATTTGGTCTACTAAACTACAATAGAAAGGAAAAATAAAATCGTTTCTTAACGAGCACCTATAACCCAAGATAAATATGCTTTCCAAATTTGAAGTTTGTAAGCTTCATACGAGGGGAGATCAAAAAGTAAGTTGCACTAACTCGTCGCAGGAGTGCGCTGTGTGTCGCAATCTTGGGCAAAGCGGAGAAAGGGACATTAACTGCGCAGACGTCGGATAGGACGGTTGCTGTGGTTTCCCGTCGTGTTTTGTGTGACTAGCGGGCTAAAAGCAATGGCGCCTCAACTGGATGTCCACTCCAAACTTGAGGTGCGAGCAGCAATCCGAATTCTATGGGCCAAACGGGTGAATTGCACGGACATTCATCGTGAAATCACTGCACGATAACGCAACACCTCACAAGGCCCGCCAAACGTGCGAACTGCTGCAGCGATTCAAGTGGGAGGTTTGGCAACATCCTCCATACAGTCCCGACTTAGCGCCATGCGACTTTCATCTTTTCGGTAAGCTCAAAACGGAACTCGGTGGACAACGATTTCGAAACGATGAGGAGGTGAAAGCGGCTGTCACCGTGTGGTAACAAAACGCTGGAGGAGATTTCTATGCATCCGGAATCGAAAAGTTGGTTGATCGTTCGGATAAATGTTTAGGGTCTCTTGGGGACTTGTGGAAAAGTGAACCTACATTGTATGCTGCTATAGCCGTGTTGCTTTTGTATAGGTGGTGTAATAAATGCCATACCGTGGAAGTGCAACTTACTTTTTGATCTCCCCTCGTAGTTCTGGAGATTTCGTGACGAATGAATGAATGAGTGAGTGTGTACATTTTTCGCTCTTTCTTTTATATACAGGGTGGACCAAAAAAAACAAAAAAACTCGCCACTGAAAATTTCTAAGTCCATTGGTATCGCTTACCCCTTTGTGAACCGTTTCCAATGGACTTAGAAATTTTCAGTGGTGAGTTTTTTTTGGCCCACCTTGTATATAGATGCTGATCTGTAAACGTATTTAGCAAATTTGCTTTCTTCATTGGTCTTGATGACTTGCAAAATCATATTATAAGTAACGTGATTAAAAAGATATACATGAAAAATATGTAACAATATTATTTGACAGAAGATTCCTAAATACTCAGTAAAAAATATAGGGTGATTCAAAATGATGTTCGGCATTTCAAAATTTTACTATGCATTTATTTTTTAACATAAACTAACCAGATTGTGTTTAAAATGCAGGAAAACTCAAATATTTTTTGATTCTAGCATTACAAATGTTCTATGTGACTCCCTCGAGTCACCCGGACAATGTCAAGACGATAGTCAATCTCATCCCCAACTTTTTTCAGCATGTCTGCTGTTACTAGTCCCGTGCTTTTGCGTTTACAAAGACATTCAGTTTCCAGAAATTGATCATACCACTTACGCATGGTTTTGTCAGTAGGACAATCTTTATGAAATTGCCTACGAAATTCCCGCTGGACTATAATTGTAGTTTGTTTTTGCATACTCCAAGACGCAATATGCCTTTTCATTCATGGCCGTCATCTTTAATTATATCGCAACACTAGCGCCATCATAGCCTCCAGTATCGGGAAGTTTAAAATATTTGCGCTTTTCCCGGTCTGGTTAGTTTATGTTATAAAATAAATGCATAGTAAAATTTTGAAATGCTGGACATCATTTTGAATCACCTGTATCATATAGAGAATTTTTTTGACGGAACTGACAAACATGGCATGATAATATTTTCAAAAAAAAAAGTTAATTTGGACCACTGGTCAATATGGTTTCTTTCTTGAGATCTACCGTTTAGAGATGAAAGTTTGCATCTTGTGTAGCTCTGAAATCTTTACAAATGTGATTATAATTTTATTTATTTCTTATATATAATATGCTACAATTTCCAAACTATGCATCTCCGTTTACAAAAAAATTAAAAAAAAATTTGCATTAGAAAATAACGAGAACTCTCCTTCAGTCAGCAGAGTATATGAGGTAATTTTGGTCAAACTAGTTCCAAGACTAAAAAATTTAGTTAAGGCATCGTTATCCAACGATATAAGGGTTTTAACATCAAAATGTTACGAGCAGTAGCGGGAGGATTCGCTATACTTCAAATAGATTTCTTTAAATTCTGACGTCAAACAGTCAAACTCTGACGTCACAAATTGCTCCATGCAATCAAAACTCCATAGGCATGAAATGAAGTCAGTTGGGGAAACCATTAAAAAACACATGTTTGGCCCACCCTAGAGGATTCGCTATATTTTTCGCTCCGTCCTCTGTATAGGGTCTACGTGTGTAGAATATTTCAAGCCTCTAGGGCAATCTTTTCAAAAGTTATGGCGTATGACATACAGAGTACATACATGCATCTGAACCGTCGTTAATAGGGTTTTAGTTGATGCTAAAACCCTAAAAACGGAGAAAAGATATATCACGTACGAAATTAGCTCACTTTAGGCGATTTCCTAGAACCATTTAATCGCATAAAGCATATGGCTTATCCAGAGGTGAATTACTAAGTAAAAGAGAAAATCTCCCATATTTTATCTTTTGTATTAGAAATATGATTTAACAATCCCACTAAACGGAAGTATTAAGTACATTATCCGAAAGATGTGTCGCTGATGTTTCAATATTGTAAGCAGAAAGATTGCAAAGAAATATGAAAGTAATCAGTAGTGAAACATCATAAAGTTATGTACAATCGGGTGCAAAAAGGTTTTTACCTGCTCTGCAGACGCTGAGCTTTCTGGATGTTGATCGGTTGCAAAATCAGATACTTGTACTGAGAGTCAAGGCAGATTAGATTGGACCTGTCCCTTCTGAATGAAAATAGGGTAGCAGTTATACGCTTGGGATGTGCTCGTCGCGTGCTCCCTCCTGACAATAATAAGCAATAGCGGCTGACAGCAGTATCGTTAAAGTCTCTGCCTACTGCCTCGAATGGCAGAGTTCGAATCCGATATGGATAGACATTTTTTTTTTTTTGTTCATTATCGCGTTTTGATTTCGTTTAAGTTTTAAACAGTGTATGTAAGGAACACCATACACAGATTAAAGTTTTTTCATCTAAGTGTGCAATTTGAGGGTTTAAAAAACTTTTCATGTTAATTGTCATATCATGCTTTATTCTATATTTTAGTTTTTAATAAAATATACACTAATTCATAACACCGTTACTTTTACAAAAATCCTCTTTTGTTCAAATCATTTAATATTCTCTACTATTAAAATATATTATCCTATATATTAAAACGCAAAGCATTTTTTATTAGAGCAAAATTGGCGTCTCTGTGCATGCGCATATGAAGCCAACAAAGAAAGTTACGACAATCCATCAGAAGCCAGGGATTGTTGTAATGAGACAATATTCAATCATTGTTTTGAATTAAATAAACTGAAGGTTTGCAGAAAGAAAATCCTGCCTTGATCATTTTATGACTTTTCCTTGTGACTACTGAAAATGTTATGTTCAATGTTATATCGTTAGAAAGAGCTTTAAAAACTGCTCATTTTATCCGCTGACACTTTATGTATCATTTTAATACTTTCAGAGAAATTAGTTTATAGCTATTTTGATTTTATCTATTTAAGCTCTGATTATGCTTTGTGCATAATGAGATATTTAAGCTCTGATTATTCTGTTTGTTGCTCTGACAAATTTTTATTTTATTATTTTTTAATTAAAGAGATGGGGATTAATAATAAGATGGGTTGTTCTCCGTCAAATTTTGACGGGATGCATCTAGTTATATAATAAATTAAAAACATTTTTCGGTCGGTTTTGGCATAAATGTCGTTGATTACTTTATATACACACAAAAAATGAGACTTGTATCCTTTCGAGCAGTCAAAAGAAAATCACACCTGTAAATCACTTCCGCATCACACTATAACGAGCGCTGCATCAGTTTATCTCTTGATCACATCTATATTGTGCACCATTTATGTTATATTATTAACCAAATAGATTAGTTTATTATTAATAAAACAAAAATTCTCACCAGAACAGCCATAATAATCTTTTTGGCAACATAGTTAAGCACGTGACGTAAAACTTGCCTAACCCCGATGCAAAGCAAAAACTTAATGGAATTCTTCCGTAGTAAGCGTGTTCGACTAGACACATGAAAAAAGCAATCTCATTGGATGGAAGTATTGTAAGGAAGCCGAACAATTTTGACTTAGGTAAAAACCTTTATGTACATAAGAACATAGAGCAGCCTGTGACATTATATTATAAGGAATTGGATATTCCTACTTTGGGAAAAATTATCAAGTTAGCATACATACAAATTGCACAAGCCCAAAAAAAAAAAATTTTTCAACGTTAAGAGCTGATTCTTATGCATTTTTTTTGTACTGAATCCGTATCTGACTTTAAATTTTTTCCATCACTCACAGATTTCTTGTTTTTCAAAAAACATTTTAAATTAGTCAGAGTTTGGGGTCAGATAATTTTCACAAAAATATGGATACTTTAACATTGCAGCCGCTTCTCTGCCGCTTCTCTTCATACTCATTACTTTAGCATGGTATCTCTATATGCATAACTTGAAGTGATAGAAAAAATTTAAAAGCAGATTCGGATTTAGCACACTAAAAACGATAGGAATAATGGAAATTCATTAAAATTCATTCATTTCTATTTTTATCGTTGGCCTGTGTTATGAAAGCGTTAAATAAGATGATAGTGGATGAACTCATTTTGTAAAATCTTGGACCGTGGATGATAACAATAGTATATCGGCAAAGCATGTAAATATAGGATGGAAGACTATCTGTTTCGCCTTTAAGGAATCAAGATTTTTATTAAACACGTTTTTAACCCTGTAACTTAAGGAACCTATATTGAATTGCACTAAGGAAACTTGTAATGAAACTTTTAAATGATTACACAATGATCTATCAAAAAGCATTATTCTGTAGATTAAGACCCTTTACTGGGTATCTAAATTAAATTTTTTTTTATAATCTTTCAAAAATATGAAAGGGTAGAAACTGTACGAATCTTTGAATTGAATTGATTGAGTTTCCTTTAATCAACGAACGATTAAAGTAGTGGATATCAGATCGAGAATAAAGTACATTGCAAATAATAAGATTAATTCAAAAACCAATTAAAATTCATTGGCTAACTGTTTGTGTGCCCAATGCAACAAACGCGTTCCTTTAAATTTTCATTCATGGAGGAATTTTTCTTTAAGCAAGTTCTGTCGTGGAAAGCTGGCTATGTACTTTCGCTAACATCATTCGCATAAGTGAAAGGAGGAAAGAGAGTCGTGGTAAGATTGAGGAAAAGAAAAAAAAAAGGTGGAATAATGCGAGTCAGAAGGAGTTGGAGGTCATGAAAATGGCGAAGTAAAATCTTGCTCAGTCCATTATGCATGAAGACAAGTTTCCAGTCGCTAACGGCATTTCTCCAACGTTGACAACTTAAGCGACAGATGCTTTGCTTGGGATTTCCCCCTTCAATAAAACTGCTGTTGCCATGGCAACCTAAGAAAACACGAACCATCCTCGGAGGATTTTGGGACGGATAGGTTAACCTTAAATAGAGCGAGGGGTTTCATTGTATATATGGTGAAAATGGGCAGAATGACTATATTGGGTTTTCAGCAAGAAATTTAAAACCGAGTTATCGAGTTGAAGTTTTTAAAACTGAAGAATGTTCAAGAAGTCACAGCTCGTATCGTTTGAGACTACGTTTGAATTATCATATTAGCAGAGAGCTTTGTAGGAATTTATTTCTTGACCAAAAAGCCTTCTGAGTAAGTGACTAAAAGCAGTAACAAATACTATTTCCAGTATTTTTAAAACCAATTTCCTAATACTGTAATGTAAGATAAATGTGCATTTTTCTGGTATAAGTGTATTTTAGTATACCAAAGCTCAGGATTCGTTAATACTTGCGGAAAATAAAGATAAAACTTAACGAAATGTTAACCCACTAGCAGCATATATTTTCGGTATAATTTCTTATGCACATTCCGCGTTATCCGTCACTAAAGAGGTGGTTTTCCGGACCGCTACACTGTAAGCTCACATCTTAAGCCCGAGTTCTATGGAGTAGCGGGTTTAAGATGTCAGCTTTGAGTGTAGCGATCCAGAAAACCACCTCTTTAGTGACGGATAATGCGGAATGTGCATAAGAAATTATACTGAAAGTATATGCTGCTAGTGTGTTAACATTTCGTTAAGTTTTATGTTTATTTTCCGTAAGTATTAACGAATCCTGAATTAGTATGAGCTTTGGTATACTAAAATACACATATACCATTTTCTTAACATGTCATTGGTTATTGCCGATTACTCGTCTGAAATTATTTTATTAATCAAATAACGCCATGAATAAATAGAATTTGGTCGAAAATTAAATCAATTTAATAATCGGAAACAATTTTCAGATTGTGATAAATTTTAGGTAAATATGCGTCAAATAATTTAGTTATATTATTAGTTTTTCAATTAGAGTGGATTCAATGAAATGCTTTCATTCTTGAAATTTGAAAATTAAGGAGCATAAGAACTGTGTGAAGCCAGTGTGTGAACATTTGAAATGAAGAAACATATGGTGAATCATACGTAAATTTGTTTTAATCCGTATTTATGCAAAACAGTTTGAGTCATGTGATTCAAACCTATACTTATTACCTATTAAGAAGGGCGAAAACTTGCACAGCATGGGAAAAACGAAGGACCTAATTGACTTCGAAAGGGACTCATTGTTGATGCTCATCAAGCTAGACCGATGATTAAAACTACAAAACAGCTGAGTGAATTCTTGAAAGGCGCGACATCCAGAGTATTTAACTATTAATAAAATGATTTCAAAGAGGTAACTGTGGATCTGAGCCAATCAATCATAAAACGGAAAAAGATGACTTAGTTTCGAATCTGCAACCCGAAACATTGAATCATGATAATGTTTTTAGATGCAACATTAGATGCACCTTCTCTCTAGGAGGTGTTGGCCTGTCGCTTTCGTCGGCTGCGGCATGTATTAATTTCATCAACCATTGTTTACGCAACATATAAACACGACCAGCCGATTGTTGACTCAAACATCACTGGCTGATTGTTCACACATGCAAGCAAACAAACAAAAGCCAAGTCCATTTCATATACAGGGTGTCCCATGTAACCTGTACCAGCGAAGGTCTGTCGTCTGGGGACACCAATACCTATCGAATGGACCCCATGTATGTTCCGCGAATTTTTGTAGTTTTCGAGATATGAATTTTTTTGTTTTATTTTCAGATTTTTTTAAAATTTTGGACGGTTTTAGTTGTAACTTTTTCTGTGAAGTGATTCTTTGAGATTTTCTTTGTTATTATTATGACTAGCATGTGTGTTCGTCTGTAACAATACTAAAGACCAAAATTCTAACTACTACTAGCTCAGATTTTGATCACAAAATTAAAATTTCTGTTTGAGAGAAATTGTTACTTGATTTCAACATGAAAAAAAATTACTTAACCCTGACTGAATAACTTCCTGATAATATTAAAAACTTTATGGATTCCTTAGCTCTCAAAATAACACAAAAAAGTTGGTACTTTATAGGGCAGTTTTACGCGAAAACGGAGTTTAAAGTTGATACAGTCGAAAATAGTGAAATTAGGAATGTTAGATAAAAAGATGTAAAATAAAAATATTTATTGTGGGGGAGTTAGGGGGTGGGGAGCTGGTTAGGAAGGGTGCTTTAATAACCCCATAATGGCTCATCAGAACCAAGTCTTTTGCAAAAACAAGAAAAAAAAAAGGTCTTAATGGGAGGAATCCATACATGTCGAATTTATTGAGTTCGGTTCGCGACAATGACCGATACAGCTATTTCTTCATTTTTAGAAAAAAAAAATATTATCTCTAAAAAAGCTTAAACGTGTGTCATAATGTAATTTTAAGATGCGTAATTTTTATGCGCTTCTACTATTTGCCGTTTCAGAGGAATTAGCTGCTCAAAATTGGCTTGCAGACGGATTTTTTTTAATACGCTTATATTAACTTCACTTGTAACTAACTTTGTAAACAAATCTTGGAAGTCGAATTTAACCTACTTCCCGAAAAAGTAGAGAGTTGAAATTTGATACACATGTGCAGGACCGATGATAATGCATGTTAAAAAAACATTCTTTCAAATCGGTTCACTGGTTCGTGTTTTAATGGTACTAATTCATTACTACGAATTGTCCAATTGCCACAACAAACAATTCGTTATGACGAGGGTTAAATGTATCCGTCGTTTATTGTTGCTAAATTAATTGTTGACGCCGGCCTAAAGAGATATTATAATAAAACATAAAATAAAGCGTATTTAAAAAAAAAACTCTTTCTTTCCCTTTTATTTACTTTCAAAATTTCAGTATATCTTCTCAACTCATAAGTTTTTAAGTCGATTTCAGAATAAATCCAAAAAAACTTTTGAGTTGAAGAAACGATTGGTAGGCCAAGTTTGGAGTCATCCGTGATCCCACAATGGTAGTTAAGCCTTTCATCGCCTTTAAATTGTAAAGGCCTCTAATTTCAGGGTTAAGAATAATGTTGCAAAGTTTACGAATATAATCTATTAATTTTTATAAAAACAGCACGTAAAATAAAAGCTTAAGGACAAATAAAGCGTTATGTCCGCAGGCCTTCTCTATAGGAGGTGTTGGAAAGGCCCGACGCTGAAAAATCACCTGACCATCTTAGTCAAGCGACAATGTAATCTTCATTGTTTCCATCTTGGATTTTAGCAATCAGCATTTTTTCGTTTGTTAGAAACAATGAAGGTTGCATTGTTGCTTCGACTAAAAAGATCAGGTGATTTTTCGCTGCCAAGGCCTGTCTTTATCGTCAGCTACGATGCTTGCCTTAATGATTAACTTTTTAACCCATATGGCAACATTAACATTTGCTATCAGTCCTGACATTCGTATGGTACTCTCAGTATTCTGTATGGTGCTATCCGTCATGACATTTTTATGAAATAAAGCAATTTATGTAATGAAATATATTGGTTCACAAATAGGTCTTTTTCCCATATGGCAACAATATATTAACATACTAGCTTATTTGCCCGGCCTTGCTCGGGCTGTTTGTTTGGTGAAATTTTGCAATATCAGAATCTGAATATAAACGAAAATCCTTAAAAAAGTATATGTTCACATTGGAAAAAAGAAAATAATTCTTTTAAATGCTTGCACTGGAATTTTGTCTCCACGAATTTGTGTTGGAAAAATGGCGGTGCACTTTCCTGTTAGAAGATGAATAATTACTAGCGGTTTGTAGCTGTGATATGAGCCAATTTTCAACTGAGGCATATAAGGTGCACCTTGGAGCGGAGAATAGTCACGGTAGTATCACTGAAACAGAAGTCAGATGGGCAATTAAGTCCCTGAAGACTGGCAAAGCTGCAGGTGATGATGAAATCCGGTCCGAGATGTTAAAGGCCTTAAATCAGGATGGTATCCTGTGGCTGACTCGAGTGTGTCAGGTTGCTTGGATATCTGGACATGCCCCTAGGCAATGGCAGACAGGAATTGTGATCCCTATCTTCAAAAAGGGAGATCAGAGAGATTGCAACAACTATCGAGGCATCTCTTTGCTCAGCATTCCTGGGAAAGTGTACGCTAAGTGTCTGGAGAAGAGAAGTCGGGAAATAGTCGACTCCAAACTGTCGGGGGAGCAGTGTGGTTTCCGACCTGGCCGAAGCACGACGGATCACATCTTTGCTCTAAGGCAAATCTTTGAGAAATCCTGGGAGTATGCAAAAGAGGTCTACGCTTGCTTTGTGGACCTTGAAAAAGCATATGACAGAGTTCCTCGAGAGAAGCTCTGGCAAGTGTTGCAAGAGTATGGAGTGGATGGGCAATTACTGGTTGCCACCATGTCTCTGTACGAAAGCTCTGAGATGTGTGTCCGGATAAATGGCATTAAGTCAAGACCATTCACCGTTGGTGTTGGACTCCGCCAAGGGTGCGTACTGTCGCCCCTCTTGTTCATTATCTTTATGGACTGGATAGACAGGGGCAGCCGAGGCGATGAGCGTGTTTGTGTGGGCGACTGCCTGG
>JAHWFO010009984.1:1116981-1174022 GCA_023313115.1 Rhysida immarginata
TGAATATAACGAGTAAATAATGATAAGGAGAATTGGTTTAGCAGCACGTGCCCTAATGATACCATATGGCACCCTATGGTACTGTTGTAACTTTCAATGCTAAAATATGGCATGTAATATATTAAACAACTCGTAACAACGTGTCATGAGTTAATATAACGAGTAATTAATGATACTCGATATTTGTTTAGTAGTACGTGTTGGAATGGTATCATTAATGGTTTCATTACGGTACCATTGGGCTTTTCAATGCTAATATATTGTATGTAATCTAGAAGTATGTATGTACTGGATGCTTTTGAAAAGGATGTAGTGAGATACCTAGCGATGTTCTGCACCTTAAAATAAACACAAGTTTCCTCTTTCGTGTTGTCGAAATTGCTTTCCTTAAAGTAGTAAACAGCTCGTGAAGTTTGGTTAAACTCTGCCCATAACGGAAACAAAAGCACATGAAAAAAAACTAAACACCAC
The DNA here is from genome assembly GCA_023313115.1 of Rhysida immarginata. NCBI lineage: Eukaryota > Metazoa > Arthropoda > Chilopoda > Scolopendromorpha > Scolopendridae > Rhysida > Rhysida immarginata. Next base: position 1,117,453 of record JAHWFO010009984.1, read on the forward strand.
CACGTGTTCCATTAATAGGTTTCTGCGAAATACCTGTCCACTAAACTCGACCATTCTCACAGCCCACTGAAAGATTCTTATTTACTAGACCTCAGAAATGAACTTGTCAACAAATTAGGAAAGACGTGCAAGTGGATAAATGATCGAGAGATACAATATTAAAGTCTCCTTAAACCAGTTTCCATTTCTTGTTGGCTGGATTGCTTTTTGCGGTACGACGCACATTCATACTAGTGACTGTTCAACGAACTTATGATTTACTAACATCATTCATGCGCTTTTGTTTACGTTATGGGCGGAGTTTAACCAAACTTCACGAGCTGTTTACTCATTTAAGGAATGCAATTTCGACAAAACGTATGAGGAAACTTGTGTTTATTTTAAGGAGCAGAGATCGCTATACTCTGTCCAACGAAAGAAAAACTGGGCGTGTCCAGTTAAATTTCCAATTTCAATTGTTAAACATTGTTTAATTTTACTTAGCAACAATGTCAAACAATTGAAATCGGAAATTTAATTAGACACGCCCAGATTTTCTTTCGTTGGACAGTGTATAGTTATCTCATGACATCCTTTTCAAAAGCACCCTGCTTAAGTGAAGATCTAATGAGAAAACGAAGGAAAATAAATGGTTTTATACTATATAACATTAATTTATGGCTTGTTCCTAATTCGTCCAAGTAATAACATCCATAATAATATTTATATCATTCACCTATACATTACTCAGAATCGATTACAGTCGCCATAAAAATTTTCACTTCGGTCGTGTGGTCTTAATTGAGCACACTCATTTTTTTTTTTGACCTAGGCATTTTGCGCTCTTTTGTATAAGACAATTCTATATGATAATTACGTATTTTTAATCATGCCTGGTACACACAGAAGATCCGTGCCTACAGCGTGATTCGAAAATCAGGTTCCCATAAGTTCCCTTTAAAATGGAACGCATATTTTTTTAATGCATATTTAGATTTTATGTCTACAATTTGCAGTATTTAACTGAAACATGTTTTTTTGGAATTCGGCAAATTTCTTAAGTTATGATACTTGTAGCTGTTAGCCATCGTCAATGGCAGAAGAGGACTCTGGCGGAGGTTACAAGATCTAATTGAAGCAATACGGGAGTTTCTGGACATGAACTCATCCATCATTGACACAAAAAAAATCTAAATAAAACAACATTGTTATTATAATGACTGAGCTTCTTCAACCATAATAAACCATTAAGGAATGACATAATCAATTACGGAAAGGGCAAACTAGTCGCCGTCACATAAACCATTTGAAACATATTTCCAATATTTTTGAATCAAAATCAAATATGTTTTCCATTATTATCGCTCATATGTCTTTTGATGTATTTACCAGGCTTATATTAATGGGACGGAGGGCTTAGCAAGTAAATAAATAAATAAATAAATAAATAAATAAATAAATAAATAAAAGTTGCTATGATTAAAAATTTCCAACGGAAAAACCTGTTGCTATATCTTCACCTTGAAAAACCTGTAAGGGGTACCAGAATAATATCATTAGAGCACATGCTAATATACAAAATTTCGATCATCTTCGAAATGGTTCGTGCGATGAACCATATTTATCGATTGGCGGTTAGACAGACTGTCACGTCCCCCCCCCCCCCCCCCAGTAATAGCATAAAGCACCTATCGGTACTTAATAATGAAATTGCTAGTGATATCACTGATAAGGCTCTGAATCACTTTATCATATTGTATAATCATGCTTCTCTTTAAATTGTTGCAGGATGCTTAACTGTTTGATATCACTGAATAAGTTATCTGAAATGTGTGAGAAACATGAGAAAAATGAACCGAAAAAAGAAGAAATTCGAAAAATTTGATGCAGCATGATTCTGGGGCGAGCCAGAGGAAAATTGCACCTCACATGAACTTATCTTAGTGTGCAGTTTGAGGTATGCTAGTAAGAGGACTTGGTAGTGAAGTGAAAAGAAAAGAGATCGAATAAGAAGAAAATCCGTCTTACAGATAAGAGAAATTATTTTGCTGCGCATGTTCTCGGAGAACTACAGAGTGATCCAAAAGTGGCACACATCGAAATATTAATAAAAACAAGAAGAATTAAGTTATAATATTTATTACTATTTGATATACAGGGTGTGCCAAAAGAAGCGGGACAGTCGAATATTTCCCGAAATTTATATCGGATCGAAAAACTGAAAAACACGTGTTCAATATTTTTCAAAAATCTATCGAATGACACCAAACACGACCCCCCCCCCCATCCCCACCCCCGGGGGTGGAGCGGGGGGCAACTTTGAAATCTTAAATGGAAACCCCCATTTTTTATTGCAGATTCGGATTCTACGTGAAAAAGTGAACAAGTTTTAGCTGAAAATTTTTTTAAACCATTTTTTTCAGTTCGAATGGTTTTTATTCAAAAGTTCTTTTTATTGTTTTTTATTGTGCAAACACATAGCATTTCAGTTCATAAAAACTTCATGCCTAGAGTTTTTTTTTTCCTGGTAAATAAAAATATCGATTCGATCGTCGCAAATTCAACATTCATTGTTAAACACGAATATTTTAATTTGACGCCAAATGAATTTCATAAATATTTCAGTATGTGTAGGTAATCTCAGGAGTCTTTAAAGATTTATTAGAAAAAAAAAATCAGTTATTTGTTCCACACATGCGCGCTCGCGCCGAGATTGAGCTTTAAAATTTATTTTTATTTTACTAGCTTAACATATTGAAAAGTTCGTTCTGCTATAGTGAAATAATAAGAGAAAGAGAAAGATTTATTTATAAATATACCAGAGGCTCATTCCATTTAAAACGGGCCATAAAAAAGTAAATTGAAACTAATGACGATGTTAATTGTAAAATGTAATCGATATTATGTAAACTTTTTCGGTTTGTTAAAAATTTGGTGAGTTTTTTGGGTCACGTATTTTTATTATTATCGAAACAACCTGAGGGCTGAAGCCGAACACGGGGTTATTAGTGAAGGACAAACGAAAACATCTATGCCCCTAGCGGTATTCAAATGCTGGTTTTGAGAGCGACAAGACCTGCGCCTCATAAGCTCTCGGTCAAAAGCCGGCAATAATAATTACGGATATTCAAAAAGTTAGAGCAGATTTCAAATATGTATGCCAAACAAACTGGAAAAGAAATAAACCCCATTCCGCAAATCACTGGAGAGAGGAAGATTGAAAGTGTGAATCTTTCGTTCTTCACAGATTCGAGCAGATTTCAAATATTTATTTTAAACGCATCTTTCTTGGAATCGCCCTGTACAGTTCATTCTTATGACGAAGGCCTATAATAGCTTTCGACTTGAATCCGACGGAAATCTTAGTCGTAATTTTAAACTAATCTCTTGGCATTCAAAGAAAAAGTTTTTCTAGTTGCTAACCTCTCGTATTTACACTCATGGACAAAATTATAAACTCGCATACTGTTTGAAGATATCTTTAATATGTAATATATCAAACAACTCGTAACAACGTGCCATGAGTGAATGTAACGAGTAAATAATGATAAGGTTATTGGTTTAGTAGCACGTGCCCTAATGGTGCCATGTGGTACCATATGCTATCATTGGAACTTTCACTGCTAAGATATGGCATGTAATATATCAAACAACTCGTAAAAACGTGCCATGAGTGAATATAACGAGTAAATAACGATAATGGTTATTGGTGTAGTAGCACGTGCCCTAATGGTACCATGTGGTACCATATGGTACCATTGGAACTTTCAATGCTAAGATAATCACCACCTTTTAGCAACACCGTAAATGCGCATGCGCTCAGGGATGGAATGCGTTGGGTTTTAACCGCTAGTGTCTATAGAAGTAAATGGTCGTTCAACTCCCGTCATTTCCCATTGTTAAGAGAAGCTAGGGAATTCACATCACGCTAGGAGCCGCATAGTCGCAATGGACTTTCCAAGACCGCTCTAATATACGTCATGACAAGGTATAATACATCATGCATTAGTTCGAAGCAAAATGGCGGATCGATCTATCAAACTAAACAACCGAAAACTAATATCTGTGTTATCAGAACGATTTATAGCTGAGCAATCGGTCATTTTAAACGAATTTATATTTTTAAATAGCAAAATTCTTGAGTTCGAAGTAAATTTCTAAGTTAGATTTCTTGAGATCGAAGCAAAATGGCGGCCTTGTCATGACCTCTATTAGAGCGACCTTGGGACTTTCTGCGCTCTATGCGGCACCTAGCGTGATCTGAATTTCCTAAATTGTAAAGTTATTTTATTCATTTAGTTGATGCCCAAAATTAATAGTGAGCTATATAATGCATTCAATAGTTGGATTGTCAATTATTTCTTAAAGATTATGTAGAATACGTCAGTTTCGGCAGTATTATGCTAATAATTCCGGCTGCATTGAAACTGAAAATGAAACTAAAATTTCTAGCTCACGATAGGGCGGCGCTGCAAGCGTTTTTAGTCCGATTGTACATGCAGCGCCATTTTTCAATTGAGTTACCCCCCCTATCGGGAGCTAGAAACTTTAGCTTTATTTTTCAGTGGAGTTGGATCTACTATCTAAATAAAGACTGAAATAAAGACTACGGCGAGAGCGTGGAGCAATGAACGGAATAACTAAGCAATAAGCAGCCAATTCTGATTGATTCGTTTCGTTGGTCTTCTTTTATGAAAAATACTATAATTCGGTATGTGGTCCACATTTTTCAATGTGTTTTATTTACATTGTTTTGCCTGTACATGTCAAAAACAAAATGAAGGCCCGCTTTTGGTAGTTTCCTCTATTTTATAATGGCCTAAGGTATTTTTTAACTCTCAGTATGGATCAAGGATGCCAAAAATTTGAACCATGGTCTTTTAATCTTCTGGTCTGTGCACTCCATTGTCCGTCTGCTATAGTTACTGATTTTTTTTTTTACCCACTTTATTGCATGACTACAGTTACAGCCCAAGCTTAACAAATGTTTTCTTTAACAAGATAATCTTTGTCTAAGTTTCTAACTCCTAGTATCATTCCACAAGCGAAAATATTCATGAAAATTCTTTAAGATAAATTGCATACTTTACTTAATAAAACGGGTCTAAACTAACTTAAAAAATACTTTTTAAGTTAGTATTTTAGAAAATCGCTTTTTATTTAATTCATAAGAATAATTCGTCATTTAATGTGTCAATAATAATGAAATGTGATAACTGTATTAAGACCATAAAGTTTCTCTTTAATAATGGTAGTGAGATGCTTGGAGGTGTAAATATTAGAAAATTCGAAAAAAAAAAGAACTGATGAAAAAAAAATTCCAGTAATGGTATGCCACATTTCACAGTGAATTTAAGCTTTTTTGAATCACATGAAATCACATATGTTTCAAAAAGTTTTTCTTTTATTGAATTCAGTTCGTACAAATACTTTTTCCTCTTGCATAATAGGTAAGACGTCCTGTCTGTTTCCTAAGGAAAAAAATATTTTTCTCAATCGATTTCTTTGAATCCTTTGCATAGAAGAAAAAAACGAGAGAAAAAGTATGTCATTTCTTGGAAACGGTTCTCTTTATTGTTTGAAAAGACTTGGCCGACGGCCAAAATTTAAAAAGAAAAAAAAAAGAATCCCCTTCTCTATTTCAGAAATATTTCAGAGAAAAGAACTTCACGGACTCTGATTATGCAAAGCATATTTCGATGTCATTTATTAATCGATAAGAAAAACCTTTTAAAGGCAGATAGAGCAACGCCGCTCTTTTCAATTACAGAAATTTGTTGCGGACTTTAAAAGGTATTTTAGGAATATTTTGCAACAAAATTAATTTTCAACCTTGTAACTTTCATCAGGTTAGCGGCTATTGAAGAATGGGTTTTGAAAATTAAATAGCAGACGTTATTAATTATTCGATAAATTTACACACGGCCGATAGGATAGAGAAAATATGGTTCTCATTAGAGATCTATGAATTAACGTCAGGTAAAGTAATTAAGGATAATGATTTACATTGCATTTCCGCCGTAAATCACGGGTCGCAGTAGGAAAGGCGGGAAATCGCAAGGATTGCTAAAAGAGCGATAAGGAACCTTCTTTGAGCTTTATTAAATTCCCGTCGATTTTAAAGGAGAAAAAAATGCCGAAGATACGAGAAAGAAAAGTTTCGTTTCTATAAAGTCTTTATATGTAACCGGAGTTCTGCAACTTATAACTTTAGAGATATTGTAAGCACAAAACTAATTACAATCTTTGTCTGATTATCCATAAATTATTACCGCGAATTACCTATTTATTTTCCTTAAAGTAAATAGTTTGCTTAATGCAATTTTCGACTAATTCTCCAAGGGCTTGATTCAGAAACAAATATCGATTATCAAGTTGCTTTCACAAGAAAACTAATTCAGATTATCCGAATTTTTACTTTAAATAGACAACGTAAACTGCCAAACTTTGTTTCTTCATGGAACGCAGTGTCTATACATAAGCTTAAGATCCAAACCTACTCCAAACAAAGATTTGAAATTTGGAACCGACCCTAACCACAAGTAATCTGTGAATAAATCATAATTGATTCAATATTTATTAAACGAAAAAAAAATCACAAAACAAACAATTTTGAAGAACCCTATACAAATACCCAAACTGCCGCAAGTTGCCGATCCCTGATCTAATTCATTTTATGGACGCTGCGGAATGTTAGTTATTATAACGAGGAGGGCTGTATTAAAGCGTAAAGCTTCTTTTAGAAAACCAAATAGATGCAAGCCCGATGGGACAAATTCGGGACTATATGGAGCATACTCCAACACTGCAAAACGAAATTTCTGGAGAGTGTCCATATTGTTGGGGCCTGTATGGAAGTCATGCAACAAGAAAACATCTTTAGACTAGAATTTTTTGCGTTTGTTCCTAATTGCAAGCTTCAGTCCGTAGCAAGCATCTTACTGTAATCAAGGCCTTTTCCAGAATTTATTTTCGGCGGAAGGGGGGGGGGGTCTGGACCAATCCTGCTTGTGGAGGGGGTCCCCCAATATAATAGATGTAGTTGACCAATTTGGGGGGGGGGGGGCCGCAGCCCCCTCAGCTCCTGCCCCCTGCCCCCTGGGTACGGCCCTGACTGTAATGATGGTAGTTTATTAGTATTGCTAGATACTTACGTTTGCACTATGTGCCTCCATCTGTTCGATGGTGTTTTAGCGTTCGAACACCTGCGAATTTTCAAAAAGTCAAAAATTCATAACAAATAGAGCGTACCGCGTTTTTCTCAAGACATATTTTATTTGGAAATGGGATAGGGAATCTCGACATTGCAATAATGAGCTAAGCGATATGTAATGTTTATTCTGGTTGCAAGTTATTAGAATATCAAAACTGAAGGAAGCATAGACGGAATAAGATTACTTATATCATTATTGGTCTTTATGGAGGTAGTCACTTGTGTTAATTTCTTAGAAGACGAAGAATTGCATTGGATGAAGAGGTTAGACAGCGTTGTGCAATTGTGATATTATACAATAAGCAAAATGTAGTTTTCGCACTTGGTGTGCAGGAAGAAGAATGACAGCGGATCGAAATAAATATAAAACGACATAAAAAGAAGCAACTGATAAAAATTCGCAAGAGTAATCCGAGAAAAAAAAATTATATAATTACACAAGAAGCCAAAAATAAGGTAAACTGGTGAGCTAAATTTGAGAGTATATGTATTATGCTTCTTAATACTGTATATAATAAGCCTATACCTTCCTTGGCATATTGATATCAAGTACGATCAGATTAAAATAATTGTCCTTCTTCGACAGTTGCTCTAGGAAGCTCGTTCAGATTGAGCGTTAGAAATAAACAACTTTGATAATGTGATACAAGATCTATTCATTATGGAGAGCTCTTTCAATTACTGAGATCCAACCCATGCTTTATTTTGTACATATGTAAAGTGAAAGGGAGCATCTCGTATAAGAGTAGTCTGCTGTACTCTCCACTTAATGTTAATCATGACTTGTTGACCATATTTTTCTCTTCATGGTTTCAGGCTACAAAGTACAAATGCGTAAAGCAATATAAGCCCTGTTCAAAGGATTAATTCTGTGATAATTTCTATGTAGTCGTATTTTCCCAAATATAAATCGCACTTTCTTTTACGATTTTTGGCTCCTCAAGGGCCTTGCGACATATATAGCAAATGCGACGAATATCTGAAATTTACAAGAGAAGGCACATACTAAAATTTAATTCACCCTTGTAATAATGAAATAAAAAGACCTTCACACGAACGTGTAAATAGAATGCAAACTCGTATTAAAAGAATGAAAAAAGAACTTTATTTTATACAAATGGTTAGTGTTGAAAAGGGCTGTTTTAAAAAATTGCCTAATCGGGATGAGAAAAACTTTGAAAATCTCAGTATGCCACTTTTGACACAGATTCGCCATGGTTGTTGAAAGTGAAAGTGGACAAATAGAAGGAATTTAAAAATTTGTTTTGAGTATGTCATTGCCATTTGTGGAGAGATTTTGGAGTAACATAGCCATGACGGGGAGCCTCTTGAACTGTAAGTAAACAATAGATTTTGAACAGAAATCGGATATCTATCACAAGAGGGAGGAGGGGGTCTGAATAGCTGATTTGTATAGCTGATATCGAGAATTTACATTTTTGGCAGTTTTAGGGTTGTTAAAACGCACATATATAGTGCGACGTATTACAGCGAATGCAACTATATATGTTTCTAATGATTTTTCTTGAGTTTTTGCTAGTGCGACTTATATAAAGATGAGACTTATAGTACGGAAAAATAAGGTAAGTAAATTATTCATTGCTGGTTTTCCACATTAACACCGGAACAACACATGCTATATTGTTTACATACAAACAAGTCGAAGGAAATGTTTTTTTCGATGCGTTTTAAAGTTATAAATAAATTCTTATCTTGTTAAATTCAAAACAAATTCCTCTCCTACTATAAAGAATGACTTCGTTAAGCCCAAATTATTTACTTAAATTTTCTTTTCTCTTCTCTTCATTTTGATTTGAATTTTTTGAAGGCATTTAAGGTGTTCAAGTGATACACGTTCTCCTTTTCTTTTGATGTACATTGCACAACTAAGAATCAGTTGATTAACTAAATCCAATTGCACTCAGCATGGCTATTTACTTTTGAGTGAATGATTTCATTTGAAATGCATTTCTTCACGGCAATTTTTCATTCTCCTCTTTTTACTTTCTCTCCTTCAGTCTGTCTCTACCTCTCTTCTTCTACTTCGTCTTTCTTTCTTTTTTCTTTCTTTCTTTCTAGATTTCTCGTCTCTTTTATTCTTTCTTTTCTCTTGGTTGAAGCACGGCAACCTTTTCCCCTTCTGACAAATTCAATTAACGTCTCTCTTCGTTCGAAGTCGTTGATTAAGAAGAAGCGAGAGGAAGGAAAGAGTGAAAGGGAGAGAAAAGGAAAGAGCTGGAGAAAAGACACAGAGAGAGAGAGAGAGAGAGAAATCCTGGGGTTTTTAAATGTTCAACTCTGTAAATCTCGAGAAAAAGCTAATAAAAAGTTAATGAAGTGGAAAGAAAAAGTAAGAATAAAATTAAAAGGTTGGAGAGGAGATGACGAAGGAGCAGTTTATTAAATTATATTTGTTTCACTTGTGACCAGATTCCTTTTGAAATTGCCAGCACGTTAACCTAATGAAATTTTTTCTCAGAATCTATTTTGCTATACTCTTTTTTCCTCTCTCTCTCTCTCTCTCTCTCTGCGGTTTTTAGGATCCAAAAATTATTCGACTGAACCGAAGAGATGTCATTTAACGTGCTATTTATTCTTTATAAATAGAGACAGCTAACAAAATTTATTAATACAATGAATTACTAGATTTCATACAATAAATTTGCATTAGATATTGTCAGAATGGTGAAAACGTTCATAAAGATAATGAACAAGTTAGCAGAACGACTCAGAAAATAATTCCAAATAATAAAGATAGAAAAGTAAAATTTCTCATAGGAAATGGTATGTGTAAACGACTCCCGTTATAAAAAAAAGAAGAGCTGTAAATGAATAATAATGGCTTTGGAGGAAAACAAACGAGGTGAAACATATCTTCTCAAGAAAAAAACTGAACTAAGTCAAATATATTTCCAAAATACTTTTTTTTGCGTTTGGACGTTAGAATAATATCTCTGGTTATTATAAAAATCGTTATTTAATAAATTAAAATTCAAATGCAAAAAAATAATGCATTAAAAACAATCAGTTCCATTAATTAATAAATAGAGTAAGAACTGGTCTTGATGTAAGCAATACGAAAATCTATATTATAATGCTGCTTGTTTCGTCCGTTCGTTCTCACGTTTCGCTTGGATCTAGGTTTGTGAGGCGGATACAAGCTGCGCAGGCAAAGCAACGCCACCTTTATTTCGGGACAGATTAACCACACTATGCAGACAGCAATAAATCCATGTGCATGGGTGGTGAAATATAATACCTAGCATTTTTAGCACATTTTCGTAGAAAAATGCTTATGTGAACGGTTTTTCCAGATATCTGTCCATCAATCCGACTGTAGACACTTTTCCACCAATGCTTTGCGTTGCAATGGAGAGAGTGGGCATAGTGAATTGTTGGAAAAGACGAACACTTGCATTAGAGAATACACCTGATGTACATTTCGCTTCGGCTCCGCGCATGCTCTATATGGCGCGTGCAGGATGTACGTGATAGACAATTTTGATTGTCTATATTATAATTATAGAAAGGGAAGATCGGAGCCATTGCCTTACATCAAAAGGATTTCTTTATTAGTAGGGAGCTCATTATTTCAAAACACATACTACATTGAACACATTTCAAAACATACTATTATGAAGAAGAATATGATAGATATTCAGAATGCTTATATTAGGAAATGACACATGCTGCTGTGCTAGAAGTTCATTAAAAAGACGCTAGATGGCTGTAGCTGTCTTTCTGTTACAAAATCTCAATATTCATTAATATGTGGCATGGCCCCTTTTCCATTGTGCCCTCAATTAAAGAACTTTTATTTCTCGAATACATAAAGAATCAGTGCACTCTCTGTTTAACCTTTCGGTTCTTCAGTTTTATTCATTTAAATTCTTTTTTTACGTTAGTTTCATTATTTAGGGATTTACAATTCGTTTTTGATATTCAGGGCCGTAGCCAGGACATTATCGTGGGGGGGGGGGGGGGGTCTTTTTAAAAAAATTTTTGCCTTTTTTAAAAAAAACCCTGTGTGGGGCCCTTTTTTTTTAGTTGGGGGGGGGACTTTTTTCTATGGGGGGGGGGGTCGCCCCCCCCCCCCCCTGGCTACGGGCATGATAGTTTTCTCTAAAGTGTTTTAAAATACATGTTTGTCCTCGGTATTCATGGCTGATGCCTAACTTAACTTTGAAACCAGTGAAAATGACTCTACAATGCAATTTGCATTTTTAGTGTATTGTAAAGGTCGTTTTTGCACTTATGTACGATATAAATAACTTTAATAAACTTTTAAGTCATTTTCTGTTTTATTCTACAATCTCATCATGGTTTATTTTATTTCGTGTAATTTCCACGGGTTGCGCTATTGTTTTATTAAAAATGGCAAAGCGTTTCGACTATTACCGTCATTAAGTGGCCTGATATGAAGAATGAAATTGTGTAAAATTTTCTGAATCCCAAATGATTCAAAAAATTGATGGCAGTAATAAGCTTAGTCGAAACTCGTTGCCAAATTTGCTTATTGCTTACACACACCAATCAATACAGTCAAACTTTTGTATAACGATTTTTGGGGATTTACAAAATGATATCGCTATAACAGGGTGTTTCTTAAAATACTTCATCGTTATAACGAGGGGTATTTAACACTAGCAGAGGACCCGGCTTTGCCCGGGATAATTACACTTGTAGATAAACAGAACAATCTCAAAAAAGTTAAATTATAAACCCAAATTGGTTAAATAATAACTCAATCAATAAACACAGAGCGAAGGGACTATCCATTCTATGAAAAATCCGAAAAACAGGAATTCTAGATGATATACCGGGACTTTATTTAAACTCTTCTTGACTTGCCTCTGATTAAAACAATGTCCATCTTCACCATCGGAGAACATCACTGGATACTTTGGACCCAAACATAAGAAAGTAGCCGCGACCATGAAAAATTAACGTTTTATAAGGGTTATACGGAGATTTGACTGTATTGTATTTATTCATCTATACAGCACTACCGTCCCTAACTATGCGTTCTGTACAACTTGAAAATATAAATTTTAAACTGAAGTAAAATTCTTTTTTCCACAGTCCTTCTAGAACTCCTGTATTTTTTTTCTTTTTATGTATTGTTTTTTTTTTGGGGGGGGGGGGTTATGCTATTTCTTGAGAATGTACAGTCGGCGACAAAAGTATCTAGCCACCTTACAATGTTATTTTTATGCAAGGTGGCTAAGTACTTTTGTTGCCGACTGTACATGGAAGTTATGTTGTCGATAAGAACACCGTTGGTCGCTGGAATACGAGAGTTAATTTGCTCAAAATGTTGAAGAGGATAAGAACTACAGTGTAGAAATAGCATACACAAACTAGTTTCATGCTGAAGTTGTACCAGGATGAAGATTATGTGGGAAAATGGTACACATAATGAAACTTATGAAACTTATGAAATTTTGGAAAGGAAGGGCCCATAGCAGGGGGGGGGTGGAGTTTGGGGTTTCCGAAAAAATTTATTTCAGTGTAGATTCCATGAAAGATAGTGTACAGTTACAAATATTATGAGAAACAAAATTCCCGCGCTTGCATCAGTTATAGTTCAGTTTACAATAACTGTTTCTGAAGTATAAGGTAACACAAAAAAACGGGATTTTTTGAAATGCGTAGTGGCAGCCTAGAGCAGATGGCAGCACTGTGGGACGTGAGCAAGTAAACACTTTGCATTTTAGTAACCATGGATCAGTGAAACGGGCAACAGCGTGTTAGCCATAAAAATGTTCGGTAACCGTGTGATTTCAAGATTCGGTAACGTTCCCTGGCCCCCTAGATCGCCAGATTTGTCCATTTGTGATTTTCTCTTGTGGGGCTATCTCAAGAGTAAAGTGTACACGACTCGACCAAGAACTCTGGATGAGTTAAAACAGAATTCAGGATGAAATTTACAATATCCCAGCTGAGATGCTGCAGAGGTCAGTGAGGAATCTCAACAGCAGATTTCTCAGCCCCCCCCCCCCCAGGATTGAATTTTAAGAAGGTTCATCAGAAATGGATTGTTATGTATCAGGTTGGTGGGAAAGTATGCATTCTCACTTATGCTAGTATTGCACCCATCCACTCAATTTAATATCATTCAGGTTTAGAAAACATTTTTTGGGAAATGCATTGACTATAATCACGCTCAAAACTTAATTTCCAATGAAGCAATAATATATAAAGAGCCTGTCAAAAAAGATAGAATATGTTAGAAAACATTAAAATAAAACCTTTAATAATCAATGTTTAAAAATTAGAATGCGCGTTTGGTATTCATATACTAAAAATAGCAGTTTGTAATGTCTTGAACATTTTCATATCTTCAACGTAAGTGTCAGTTTTCTTGAACAGAATGAGAAGATGCTCTTAAAGTACTCGTATAGGAAAAAATCGCATTCTTACTAACAAAAGCTATGTGATCATGTAATGGATGCACAACCCGCTTTAGCCTGTTTTTAACGACCAGATTTTTAGGTCTCATGAGTATTCCTCGGAAAACATTAGGCGTTAACCTTAGACAACTTAACCTGACAGCAACAGAAGACACGCATAACTTTTGCTCAGTTAAAGTACCGAATGCAGGTCCTACGGAAAGTGATGCAGTCACGCTAACCACTTCTTGGTAGTAGCCTGTAATGGAATAGTGGAAGAAAAAATTTGAGATATGGATATTTAATAAGAGAAAGAAGTTAGAGAACATAACCAAAAAAGGGAAAGTTGAAAAAAGAAAAAAGAGTGTAAATGGAAGCCCTAACGTAGTTGTTCACAATACCTTGCCGCCTCGGAGCAAAATGTAGCCATCAATCAAGGCACATTCCCAAGAGAAAAAGGGAAAAAATGTGGGAGAAGGAAATTACTGTCATCTTGCCGTCGTGCTCGGAATGCGTTGGCGGTCCAAACTTCTCTCAAAAACCGTCTGGCGAGATTGCCATGTAAATAAATCATTTCGTATTTTGAAGTTCTTACAAATGTCTCGAAGGCGTATTGTTTCTCAAAAAAAGAGCTCAAATTTCAAAAAATGATTTATATATCCGAGCAATAATACATTGTTAAAATCTATACAACACACATTCTTATTTTCCACTTTTATATGCAATTCTGTAAGAAATTATTTGGTTATACAGAACCTAAATATCCACGTTATAAATGCAATTGGGATTATAATAACAACTAATACCCAGTAAGTAGGTAGTATAGGTTTATTATTAAAATCTTAATAAATAATTTTAACATAAAATATCTTTTATTCCTATATATTTCATTTATTCATATAATACAATGAATTGCATAGCAACACATTGACATGAATCGATATCATGTTGGGAATCATATTGATTAACTATCAAGGCGCCGTCACTATTTCCCACCGAGCAAAATCCGCTCACGTTTAGATTTACGATCGAATAGGGGATAAAATAGGGGAATAGGGAGAGGATAAAGACTGAGAGGGAGATACGCTATAGAAGCATGGAGCAGACTTTTTACATGTTAAAAAACATGCACTACTTAAAACCCAAATTTAAGCGAATGGAAACTGGTTTCATCAAACTTTGAAAAAATATTTGATAAGGAAACTTCATGTTTTGTGCAGAATTTTTTGATAATCTGTAAAAGCTTTCACTGAGTAACTTATATTTTTTACAGTTTGAATTCTTCTTCTAATGTATGGGATTTAAGAAGGGCTTTCATTAAGCTAGATATATTCTAAACCAATTTAAAACTATTCAAAATTGTACTCCTTCTATCATAAAGGATATAGAACAATGAATACTGAAGAAGTAAAGTTTACATTTGGAAATATTAAGTTCTTATTACTTTAAATATAACAAGAAATTTTCCAAAATGAAGTATTATCTCAGAGTTTTAATGTTTAAACCAATTTTCATTTCTTATCATGTCCATATAAAGTTTAGCTTGAAACTTTATTTTTTATTAAATATTTTTAATACCTCGATTGTTTTTTCACAATTACGAAATGATTTTAATCCTAAAATAATAATTTCCGGGAATAGAGTTTTAAGTTGCCACACAAAAAATGTAAATTTTCCTTTACAAATTGTTGAAAAGATATCGACAGATTGTAATGAATGACAGCGTAATTTATCAATTTATAATCGTTCTTCAACATTTGGTTTCATCATGTTATTACAATTGCTCTAGAACCATATCCGATCCTTATATGAGAATTACACAGGACAACTAAATTTTTTGAATGAATTTGCTTTACTGTTGTGGTTTTTAGTGTGCTGAATCCGAATCTTCTTTT
Source organism: Rhysida immarginata (assembly GCA_023313115.1). Taxonomy (NCBI): domain Eukaryota; kingdom Metazoa; phylum Arthropoda; class Chilopoda; order Scolopendromorpha; family Scolopendridae; genus Rhysida; species Rhysida immarginata. The sequence goes on from JAHWFO010009984.1 coordinate 1,132,932, forward strand.
CTATCACGTCGCGTTTCCAAGTTACGCAGATAGAGACTGCAATGTTGAAGTAATGGGTGTGAAGAGAAGCGGCTGCAATGTTAAAGTAACCATATTTTTGGGTCACAAGGAAATTTATCAGGCCCCAATCTTTGAATAATTTAAAATGTTTCATAGAAGAAACAAGAAATGTTTGTGAGATAGAAAAAAAAACTGAGGTCAGATACGGATTCACCACAAAAAGAGCATAAGTATCAGCTCTTAACGTTAAAAGTTATTTATTAATAGCCTATGTTGTTGATTGAGAATTTATTGTTATAAATACTTTGCTCCTTTTAGGGACATTTGGCTCCAAAAAATCGAGGGGTGATCATAAAGTCAAAAGGGACATTTTGGCGTGCTTAACTACGAGGGGTGAACATAAAGTCATTACAATCAAAATGGAAATGTGTGGTGCCACTGGGAAGCGACATCCCTGAAGTGCTGGGGGATACCGCGGTGGTGCGAGCCGCGGTAAGGTTCGAGCCGCGGTAAGGTTCCCGCAGCTTTTGAAGATGTGTGAGCTGGATCCAGATGATTTTTTCGAGCGACTTGTCACTAGCAAGAATGCATTGTTCCCCTTCAAATGCAGGAACCCGTCACTTTTTAATTGTACAATTACAATAGGTGCTGAAAGTATCCTGTCTAACCCAACCTTAAACGTCCAGACTCTTCTGATTACATAATTACGACGAACATCATAACACTTTTATCCACTGTTATGGCAAACCCTCATCGGAATAAGCTCTCATATTTCAGTGTGTGGTCTTCATTCAGTGCTTGTAATAATCTTGGGAACAAACTTTCCATTCTGCTGTTATGAAAAATCCACGTCTATTAAAGTGTGTAGACATTTTTGCAGCAACTAGAAATTATTTGATATGATTTTGTCCATTAAGTTATAGGATATAATATTTGTTTTGTAAAAGATAAAAGAGTAGGCAAGGCTACCTATCTCTCAATAAGATGCAAATGAAGTTATTGTGCATAGGACAGTAAAAGACCAGGTCCAAAAAGTGGAGCTCCTCAAGATCAACCTGGATTAGCAGTAAAGAACCCTGACAAGGGAAATACCTGAACATATACCTCACAGATTCACACCAAATTTAAATATGTTACTCATCTAAAGCTACTGTTGATGCTTGCAAAATAAGAAATCATTAAATTTTGTTTCTTTCAAAACAAAAAAAATGAGAAGACATAGCCATACAAAGACTCTATAGTTAAATCAGTGTGTGTGTATTAATGTACTTGACAGAAACTTCTTTTTTTCACAGCTCAGCAGTAAGCACGAATCCACTTCACATGAAAGCAATGGAAGTAACACCAGACGACAACTGAATGGATTCTCAAGTTTCTAAACAAACTTAATTTTTAAAAATAGGTTATTAAAATTAGGTAATTGCCTTCCAATAAAAACGTGTATAGTAATTAATAACCATTTCCTTAATTTATTATTCATTTTATTAATAAGTTCGGTAATCTTCGAAAATTTTCCGGGGCTGGCGTCATGTGAAACGAGGGCATGGCTGTCGAGTGATATTGCGTTAGCGAGAGTGCTTTATAATTTAAAGGTCAAGTGACACGGAATTTTCATTTGTTGATTTTATGGTGCCATTAGATGCAGTTTGTCTTAATATATTTTATGCAATAATTCGTTTCCCTAAAATTAACGGTTAAATATGTGAAAATTGGATTTTTAATGTCAATTTCCGAAGACTGCCGAATATCAGCTACGGCGGCGATAGTTGGCGCTGCATGTAGCCTCAACGTCATGAATACTTAGCACGATGCCTACCATGCATAGTATAAGCAGGAATGGATGAGGATATAAATGTGTAATCTGATAAAAATAACAATTAAAATTACAACTTAAACCCTTTTAGAGTATTAATTTTCATTATTTGATCAAAAATGGTTAACGAAAAAAAATTTTTTGGCCTTCTTTTCAAAATTCTGCTCAATTAGAGCGAAATAGATGAAGGATAATCTAGATAGAGAAGTCAGCTAACCCAGGGGTTTATGAAGAGCGGAGCTGAATAATTTATGTATCATTTTTCTTCATTCTATTTGAATTGATTGTAACAATGAGCGAGGTCAAAAATGCACTAAACGAGTTGAGTTAGTGAAGAAAATCATTGTTGCTACGATAGTCAACAATATGTTAACAATCGAGCAATAATCATTGGCTCACTAACCCAACTCGGTTGGTGCATTTTTGACCTCGCCCAATATCGGGAATGAACGTCTCTTTAAAAAATAATCCCAAACAGCAGGAACCATACCATTTGACAACGGATAGACGGTTTTTATGTGCTGAAATTCGAAAATGCAGTATATCTAAGGACAGCTTCGAAGTCCAAGGAATAGAATTTTACCAAACTTTTTCATAAATTTGAAAATACTAATCACAATATTTGCAGAAGCTCGCATAAACATGGAATTTGCATTCAATAAATTCTATGTTTTTAATTATGATTATTCAGTCGATTAAATGAAGCGCGCTTAAAAAGGTCTTCACTTAGGTTGATCGTATACCGCTAAAACACTCTTACCCAAACTAATTTCAAGTAAAGAAAAATAAAGTATATAAAAATTCTTATCTCTTTTCATACAGAAGTTTTAGATGTACGTGAATAAAACAAAATACACTGTAAACAAAAAAGTGCTTCATGTGTGCGTAGGAGCTGATGGCCGCTAGCAAGAAATCCGCCGATCTCAGAAATGGGCTCCGACGAAGCTCCGATAAAACATTTACAGTTTTGATATTAATTTTGGTCAATTTTATTCCTCCTTATGGATTAGAGGTTTTCACTTTTTTAGCAAGAGGTTTTCATTTTTTTTACAAGAAAGATTTTAGAGATTTTATGTAAAGATATTCGACGTCAAACGAATTCCCGTGCCTCCACCCGCGGGGGCGCCCCCCCCAAATTATTTTTCTTCAGCTTTCATTATGTGTAGGACTTGCTAGATTTATTATTATTTTCGATAAATGGTTTATTATTCTGATCATACGTGTAGATAGTTTGAACACCATATTTTTTCTTATTGCTTGCTGCGTCTTAGGCAATTTTAAGTGAGGAAAAATACGCACATCAGTCTAAAGGAGTTTTTATATACGAAATAGGCTACCAAATTTGAGTCTGTTGAATCCTTCCAAATTTTCTCGCATTTTATAACAATTCGAATTGATTTTTATGTCAATCGCATTCTATTAATAATATAGTTGAATATGAATAATAGAATTTTTGCAGTCAAATATTTTTGCCGATGATTGGGAAAGATTCCGATTTTAAAAATTTGCCGCTTTCGCAAATTGAATTTAAATGAGGTATTTCTGCCTTTTTTTAATGCGTTAATTCCGACAAATTAATCTTAAGAAATATACCGATGCATTTGAAAACTGAACGCGCCTTTGCTGCTGTTGCATTATAAATATACGACAGATTTTTTTTTTCAGTATTTAAAATTTCAAATCATAACTTCAAATTTAGAATAAATTGATGGATATTTGAGGCCTCAGTTTATTTAAATTATTTCGATTGTTTGCATGAAAGTGATGAGGGAAACGAGATTTAAATTGTTTCGATTGTTTACACACATTTACGTTATACCGGTTGCCCCAAAGTATTTATGACGTCAGCCCCGGAAAATTTACGGAGATTACCGAAGTGAAATGTTACGGCGCTCCCTTGCAAAAGTCCTTCTAAAATTAATAAAATAAAATAATAAATTAAGGAAATGGTTATTTATTACTATACACATATTTTTTTTTCGTTGTCTTCTTTAATATGACACCATAAAATCAATAAGTCAAAATCCATGTCACTTGACCTTTAAATAAAATTAGTATTCATGGATGCTTATCTCATCTTATAAATTATTTCGAGACGAATAATTGTACAGCAAAAGTAAGGTTTTCTTCTTAATAACAGTGTTCTAACCGCAATTCTTTGACGATTACCGTTAACGATTTTGCTTGCCCTCTTACCGCCATGTTTTTTCAACTTTTCACTTCCAAGGTAATCTTGCGCGCAAACAAAGAGTTCTCTCGTACATCTTCGTGTACTTCCCTTATGAGAGGTATAATTTATTTTTAACCTTAATGAAAGAAGAGACATTAGTGAATGGAAAATAAAAATTGAAATTTTTCATCCAAAAATTATGTATAAATAAATAAAAAAAAATTCGACGCGCCAAGGAAAAAATATGCAATTGACGAGAACATTAGTTAGTGTATGGAAGAAGATAGGGTTAGATTTTCAGAAGAAACGGGCAAATTTCTGGACGAAAATCATTACAAAATGAGTAAATAAGGCGTTGGTACAATCTAGGCTGTATACAAATTGCACACGACGTAGCATAGATTTAGAAACATGCCAGATAGTGTTCTGAGAGATGTCTTACCAATAATATTTAATTTAATGACCAATTGGCGGGCTAATTTGTCTATATTCTTAGTTTATCGCAGGCGACGCCCCATCATCATTCAAATTTCTCAATAGGAGAGAAGATAGCAATCTGGCTGTTCAAGCATTCTGTCACAGTTACGGAGACAATCCATGGAGAAGCATGCCAAGTCTAGTCGGGCGTTATCTTCTTAAAAAAAATCAGCTCCCGAAAGTAACGACAAAATAATGAGTCATAGAATCTCTTCAGCATAGAGGAGAGAGAGACGGAAGACTATCAGGAGGGTCCGGTTATCAAATGAAATTTTACGACAGACAATAACTCCATGTTGTCTGGCCAAATGTCCGAGCTGTGTCTAGATAAATCCACGACATTCTGATGATTTGCATATTCAATCAAAAGTATTTGTATGTGAAGTTTCGTTAGGATCGGTTTATTTTATTTTTTTTCTAAGTGGATCTATTTTTTATGTCAAAGACGCCTAGAAAGTTTACACTTTAAGGACATTAGATTGATTACAGAAACCAATTCTAGAAACATAATTTCAGTTACATGTTATTCGTTTTATTCCAACTTTTGCTGTTAAAAAAATCTTTAAAAAAAGTAAAGGTCGTAGAATTGTTATGTATCAGTAGAAAAAAAATTTTAAAGTCCACTTTCCAATGAAACTCACTAGTTGCTATGATTATTATTATTATAAAATTTTGCGCTCACAAAGAGCAAAGTCACTGATTAAGGCATGTTGTATTGTGTGTTCATAATCCACACTCGTAACAATTCGCTAATATGCTTTAAATGATTAGGACACTTCCGGTCCTGACAAAGTAAGATGACTGACGCTGATCCAGGGGTAGACTATTCCATAAACAGAAAGTATTATAGGGGAAGTATCTCTCTTTCCAACAAGAGATGATCTTGGGCGGTGTCAGAAGTTAACGTGTGGAGCTCCTGGAGTTAGGGCCGTCATTGAGCCACGACAAAACAAAGTGGGCCGGGTGTCGCATACAGAGAAAAGCACTAGAGAGTTCTTTAAGTTTGATAAAATTCGTAAGGGAAATAAAGTTCATTATTTGAGCTTCGTTACAGGCTTGAGTGATAGACTGTTTGGGCGTCAGCTTAAAGGCCGCGCAATATAACACTGTTAAAAGCAACTTTCAGTTGTTCTTGTAGATGCTTATTAGGTGGGCTCCATATCAGAATTGCATGTGTAAATTTTGGAAGCGCGATGGTTTTTAAAATAATGATAATTTCTTTTCTAGAAAATGTCTTCCGGAGTCTATTAATGAGGAATTTTAACCTGTTTCTTACGCACACTAACTTTTGGACTTGCTGGGTGAATTTTAGGTTGCAATCAAAGATGAGACCCAAAATTTGAACAGTTGTTCTACTAGTCTCGTGATATTTGTCTAGCTTGAATATCGTAGTCTTCTCCGAGTTGGTAAGCATGTCTCTATTGCTAGACCATTGTTGAAGCTTTTTGACGTCCGTATTAATGTCTAGGTCAATATCGGCTGATTGGGACCGTGGATAAGCCATAGTTAAGATAATCTCGTCGACGAAGGCACTTACTCTTAAGTTCAAACTCAGTTGGAAGATTGGGGCCATCAAGGCCGCAAAGACGGTATTACTGATGAGACTTAATTTCTAATTCAATTTGCTGCAAGATCTTTGTTCTTACGAATAAGAAATTGCATTTAATTTCGTAAAAAGAGAATGCTTTAGCTTCATATGCAAAAAATAAGAAATTACTTTAAAAAATATTTTAGCTCCTCCTCTATGAAAGATAAGAGTTAGGAAAGAGCTTTTAAACAAACATTATTAACATCGATTAGCCTACAATTTTCAAGATTAGAGAATATTTGAATAATTTTAGTGACCAGTATGATTACAGTATGTGATTGAAACTTATTCTGGAGATCATTAAATAAAGTTTTTCACCATGTTGGACAATTTGAACCTTCACCTTACAGAAGATAGTACACGTTTAATGTTCATAGCAAAGTTATTCAATTCATCTACTTCAAACGATGGTTTTCGATGAAAAACCATTCGTTCCTTGAAAACACGTGAAAAAAGCAGAAAAAGAAGATGATTCGAGAAGTGCTCAGACATGTCAGCGTTAAATGAAGAAGAATAGAGAGGATGGTGGTGGCTTGGAAATTATCCAGAAGGAAAAAAAAAGAGAGAAAAAGAAGGCATTCATCTTTGGAAACTACTTTCGTCTTTTCTTCATTTCCTTATATTTTCGAGGGAAGAAAGGCGAGGGGGATAAAATTGCTTCTGTGATGAATGAGAATTTTTGTCCTGAAGACGTCTTATTCTCTCCGATGCATTATTTTTATTACATTTAGGAAGACATTTGTATAATTCCCTCTCGAGTTGCTTAAATAGCTCTGACAGGCTAGTAAATAATCTTCAGAGACAAGAATTTTTTTCTGCCTTTTAAATCAATACCTTTTTTCTTCTGATTGAATACTTATTCTTTTTTAATTCAATTTTTTCCTCTTCCAAATTTTTAAAGATTGAATACAAATTCGAAGAATGAAAAAGTGAAAATTTGATGTTCATGCAAAAAAAAAAAAAAAAAGAAAAAAAATTCTGCGAGATTTTTTTTTTTTTCTTTATAGTTCAAGTACTGTATTTTATTAGGTGAAGTTTTAAGAAATCAAAAAAGCGTTGGGGGATTTTATATAATCATGATAGTGCTTAAAAAATTTAGCTACAAAAATCAATATTTAAATTAAACTTCTTTGACTTACAAACTAAATGAATAACAATTAAAGCTTTTAAAATGCTGATTTTTACAATTACTTCATTATTATTGAGCTGGTTCCAATTTAAATGAAAATTTCTAAAATATTTTATAATTCTAACCTTTATAATATATAATTTAAGCAAATTTCTGAGAAGCGAAAATTTTTTAGAAAAGAAGCGGCTGCAATGTTGAAATATCCATATATTTGGGCACAAGGAAATTTTTCAGTCCCCAAACCCTGAATAATTTCAAATGTTTCATTGAAAAACAATAAATCTGTGGGAGACAGATAAAACTGAGTTCAGATAAGGATTCAGCACAAAAAAGCATAGGAATCAACTCTTAACGTTAAAAAAGTTTTTATAGTTATTTTTTGTTGGCCTGTATGGAAAAAAGCCCCGACTCAATTTTGGCTGATTCTTACATAAAATGACCTCCTGAATTCGAATATGACCTCCGTTTTTTCCCATCACCCACCGTTTTGGGGGAATGTTTACAACCCAATTTTATCATTTTTCGATATATTTTGATGGATGAAAAGGTTTATTTCAGCTTTTATAATTCTTTTGAGGTACTAGAAAATGACCATGTATAGTAGGGAGGTACATTAGGGGGTGAATTACCTCCTTTAACTGTTTAAAAAGTCATTAAAATTTGTTTAATTTTTCGTTTTTTTCGCTATTTTTTCGCTATATTTTTTTTCGCTATTTTTTTATAAAATACGAAAATAACGGAAAATCGATCAAATTTGAATGATTTTTTGAACAATTAAAGGAGGTAATCCCCCCCCCCCCCAGGGGCTCAGAATCAGCTGAAATAGTGTCGGGGCTCGAAAATGCTTTTAAATTTGCAGACTAGTGTTATCGAAGCTATACTTCAGTTCCACCCCAGTACAAATACATGCACTGTTCGATTGTCGGAAAGCAAGAAGTGTGAGACAGAGAGAAGACAACTTCTTCTGAAGAATACCAATTGAAATATTTCACCTTCCAGCACAGGGATGTCCATCTTGTTGCAATGGACCAGAAGTCACTGATTGCTTTTGTAATCGGTCAGCTGACTTGTTCCGACCAGTGTTGAATACTCGTGTGAGGACTGGGGAAGACATCACCACCTTGTTGTCTGCACTTTGTGGTTCTCTGAATCCATGCCAACCAAGCGAGTTACTAAGCCCAGAGAGACTTCGCGCATCAAATGGGAAGCAAGTCTGTGAGGTAACTGTGAGGTAGACATTTGCAGATAACATATCTTCAAGTTCCAAAGAAAAAAGATAATTTTTTTTTTGTTTATATAGTAGGCCTCCAATCCGGGCACGTGAATTCATATATACCGCAGCACATACAGGGTGATCCAAAAGTCGCGCACATCCAAATTCGATTGTCTATAAATAGTGTAATAGTTGAAAAATGTCATCGGCTACTTTGAAATTTTTATATTTAGAGCATATGTTGAAAAATATAAATGTGTTGCGTAAATACTATATCAAATAGTGTTATTTAATGTCGTCTGGTTTTTATTATTATTTCGATGTGCGCGAATTTTGGATCACTCTGTATAAATCTTTATGTGTTCATCTTTCTAAAATTTGAGACGAGACGACATTTGTCCTTGAATACAACCCAGAGCCCTTGCTCACGAAATATATTGGCGAGTTTGATGGTTTTAGAGCCAATGTAAGTAAAAGTGGCATATTTTATATTTAATTGGCAATATTGGATGTCTGGTGGATACTCTTATCCTGTTCATATATTAATTCTCAATGTCATTGTCACCTTGCTTTGTGATAATTTTTCCTGTCGGTATTACGCGTCGGTATTAAAAATCGTATCACTTATCTTGGGCCGCTTTCTTTATTCTTTAATGATCAAGTTTGAGAATCTTAGTCACACTTTAAGTAGTAACGAGAGCACCAGATGAAAGTACTTAAGTTCATGGAGACATAAGTCTCTTTAGAAATTACAGACATTAAGCCTTTTCTAATTCCTGCCATTATTCGGGTAGATACATTATACAGAGGTAACTCCACCAAACATTTATATTAGAATTAATTTCTGAGCGAAAGAATACGAATAAGCTATGATTCTTTAATGCAATTCATGCAAAAAACAAAAAAGGTTTTAAATAACCATATTTTTAATATAATGCCCTAAATATTTATTCTAAATAATTTTATTCCTGGTGTTTTATGAACATATAATTCCTTTCGGTATCTGCGATCCTAAGTAGACAGAACATTGTGTTTTAGGATCTATTTTGCATGGATAGTAAATTAATGTTATAATTACAAAACCGGCATTTCACTGTTAATGATATATACGTTATATAAATAATATGAACGACGGTGTCAATTATAGCTCGTAACTAGATTTGCTTGAACGCCATAAAAATTGATGTTTCTAATAAGGCAAATAAGGATCAGGCTGTTTCAAGTAAAACGATTTTTAATTGAATGCGAATTTTTAACAGTTTTATTACGAAGAGTTTGTTGGTATGGATCCAAAAATTCCCGAACAGAGATTATGGCTATATTATTTCTGGTGACTTTGCATGTTTTAAATGGCAAATTTCCCATCAGTCATTGGTATTATGTGCCCCGTTGTTCATTTCGGACGGTAATCAAGCATTTAAGGCCGATGGCGTCGTAATTGCCGCCTCCGAACTACGTCTGTATATAATGTTCGGCTTTTCTATTCGAACTCATTCTAATTACTCCGTTCCATTCCGAATTAGCCCAATATGGCGTTTGCACACTTTAACAAACCTCCCCTTTATGTAATTAGTGATAATTAGGTTTAATTTTCATCTCTTAGCGTTAATTTGCAACGCCCCTTAGCTTAATCCTTTTGGCTCGGTTGACGTCAACGTGTTGACACGTAATCATATCAAACCAATTAAACGGCATTTTTGTCTCCTTCGTGACACAATTACGATTTTCAGAAAGACTGGCTTTTTCGGACTTTATTTAATACGTCGAACAGAAGGATTTTGTGAGTTGGTAAATTTGTTAGTAAATTACTTTAGAATTAAAGCCACGGGGAGAAAGAATCGCATTGGAAAGCATTGCGGTTGCGTATTCCCGTTTTTGGATTTTTTTTTTTTTTATTGTCTTTCAATGAATGAATCTTTAAGCTTAATTAAGTTCTAAATACTTTAAGAAAAAAAATTGATTTTTAAATAGGTATTTCCTCTCGCTAGACATTATACTGCAACATTGCCCCAATATATAAGAAGATATAATAATAAGCCTATGTAAAAAGATTAGAGAAAACATTATTAAGCAAAATAAACATTTGAATATTTTATAAATCTAAAAACCAAGATAATAGAACTGTTATTGACAGTATTGACAATACACATATCCGATGTATGACATTCAGAGATTCAAAGCAATCGGATCGACGAGGCAAGAATAAATGGACTCTAGGTTTTTGGAATACAAAAGGGAATGTAAACAAGATATCCAGCGCAGCTAGTTTTACTAAATGAAAAAAAGGTGGAAATGCTCTAGTCCCATCTGGAAATCAAAAATTTTTGGGTTTACCTGCCATTAAAAGAACTGAGGACGCATCTAGATTTTGATTTTCTCGTTGCGCTTTTATTGCACAAAAATTTGCATAATCGCTCTTCATCGAAATCTCGCTATTAGTGAAAATTCTGTTTTTCACAATTTCGTCACGTGGCATAATTTTTTCTTTGGCCCCGATAAGTGTCAATAACGTTAATAATTCCTGAGAGATACGTGTGATACAAATCACGTTTCAGGTGCAAAATAAATTTTTTCCCTGTTTGCTAATTGTCTTTTTTTTCTCTCTTACGTACAACCGATTTCATCCAGGTTCTCCCACATTTTTTTCTTTCGCGCCCATCTCCCAGGAGAAGTGCATGGAGGGGGAGGAAACGTTGATGAACGAGAGGTTTTAATTTGTTAGTTTTCATATGACAAATCATTGTTTCTGGTTAAATTGTCTCATTCCCAGCCATAGCCACCGGAGCTAAGTTGGCTTCGAAAAAGCGAAAGCATTCCATGGTATAAAATTAAAGCTAAAATTATAGCAAAATCATTGAGAATAGAAAAATTCAACTATATAAACGATTTTAAACTTTTAATTGTCGAAACGCTATTTGTAAAATTGCAAGTCAGAAAAGTCGGGGTTTGTATTTTACCTTAAATTTAATCGGACAATTTTAATTCATCAGTACTTACAATGTGAGGCTCTTGTTTTTTGTTTTAACCTCTCATTTTCCCACCACTATGAAAGCAGCTAAAGTGGCTCACAAAATCAGGATCACATTCATTAAACATTACTGCACAACAAACTAGAGGCAAGGCACTCAGGCTTACAGCCTGTGAAATTTATATTTTGAGGATTATAGGTATTATTGGAAGAAATGAATAAATTCAAATAATTGCCTTTGAGAATCATTCCATTTTATATTGGTTTGTTTTAACTAATTCATTACCTCTTTTCTGGAACTCACTGACGTTCATCCATGCCGCCACCTTCCCAGCACCGAGTTTTTAGTCAGGTTGTCGACAAATGCACTCAATTTCAACCAAAGATTGTCGCGACGATGTCGGGTCTATGCATCGAAGTTTTGTATGGAGCCAGCTGTTCTGTTATTTCAGTCTAATTTGGATTGCATTTAAATGTGATGAAAAGATCTGGTTTCCCGAACTTGGGCACCATGGCCATTGCATCCTGGTAGTTTTGCTGCAATTCGCGTTTGCTCCCGGGAAATGGCGTAGTAGAACACAGACCTTTCCTGCTTTCATATTAAAGTTATCAGCCTGATAGTGAACAAAATCCATTAAGCCAAATGGTAAGCCTCCACTCTCAAAGTTTTCTGATTTTATTTCACCTATTGTAGTCGGTCTCCTTCAATTTTTAAACTGCTGAGTAATTTTCCTCTCGTGCAACACCGGATTAAACAGTCCTGCCTTTCGTACAGTTTGTAGGAGTAGAAGGCTAACATGCTGACTTTCGTCGCTTCAGTGCTCCTAAATGTCATCTTCCAGCCTTTTTCTCCATGAGGAAACAGCAACGGGTAAGTCATTGGTTCTCCATCGTCAGCTTCTAAAGCTGCCGATACCTCATTGACAGTTGGTAAATTATAACCTCTGGGATCGTTCTGTATTATCCACATTTGAATGTTTCCTGTGAACGGCCACAGGCATCCTTCATCCTTCATCCACATTCTGTACGCGTGCAAAAGGGTTGATGTTTATGATATTCCTGTGATGTTACAGCGTAATAAACCTCGCTGTAACAAAACACGTGTTTTCAGGAGGAGAAGGCTTCCCGAGAAACAACGCGGCGAGAGCGGAGCGGGAGATTCGATTCTGAACAAGAGGAGAGGCGAGAGCGGACGAGACAGTGAAAAAGGCGAGCGAGCGCCGGAGTCGGGGGTTTCTTCGAAAAATCTCGGACCGAAGGACGAGGCGGAGGCGACAGGTGTTCGAGCAGCGAAAGATTAATGCCAGCTGTGGAGGCATTAACGTTCCGAAGCATGGAGACGAGCCTTTGAATTTTACCGAGGTGTCGTCGGCTGTACGTCGGGGAAAGCAACCCGTGCGAGCGCCGAAGGTAGGCTCGTCCGCCGGGGAGAGGAGCGAGGCGTCGTGCAACGCAGCAAACGTCGCCGTTATTCCTCGAACGAAATTGTCGCCCGTCAACCTACTGTTTCTAACGAGGTTCGAGGTAGAAATGTGGCACGAGAGCCGGAGTTACGAAGACAACGCAACCGTCGTTTGTTATGAGCGAGTTCGCCTTCTCGGAGTGCTCCCCCGGGGTTTGTCAGCGTACGTGCGAGATGGCGTCGGCAGAGTGGTGGCTCGCCCATGATTAGTTTCGTCCAGTGCGTCGCTCCGGTTTCTTTCTGCATTTAAACAGTGAGTACTTGTTTATCGATATTTTTTGTAAAGAAAGCCTATGTAAAGGTTTTGTGCGTACCGTCTAATAGTTCAAAAAAAAGGCCTATGGTCGAAGAGGTCGTTTGACCGTAAAATATTTTTTTTTGTGAGTGTCGCCGTTCATCTATTTTGAATCCGGTGTTTAAATCTCTTATTTGCAAGGACGTGTGTGTTCCTGAAATTGTGTCTTTGTTATTTGTTTTTATGGTTGATACTGGGGTCTTTTAATTACGAAGGAGGATTTGTTATGTTTTATTCTTAATGCCTTCAGTTATTATTCATAACAAATGTTAAAATATTGTTTCCTCCATTCACAGGCATTCCTTAAATTTAGTCGCATTCTGTGGCTCTGTGACTGTGTGGCTTACGTACCTGTTAAGACTGAACTTTATATAATCAAATCTGTGATTTGATTACGTGACATTTTTGACTCTATAAGCCTTTATTAGTAGATAAAACTAAGCGTAAGCTTAGACCAGTGCTTATCAAGAATTACTGCTTTGACTGTGTTTCTTTTGGTTTTGTATTTGTAGCCAATTTTATTGAAATATAAGAATATCATGAGTTTGTTTTCAACGAGGCTATATGAAGGCAATGTATTTATCTTTAGTGTATGACTCCTCGATTTTGTTTTTTTTTTGTACTTTAGGAAATTTGCCTCGTGTAATAGATCGTGTCTTTTTTTATTCCATTTATTGTCTATTGAAACGTAAGATAATGCTTGATTTGCAATTAGCACAAGTTAAGAATAATTGTTTTTTTTGTGTGCTCAATTACCGAGCTGTGTACTTGAATCGCATATTTGATTTTATTTGACATTTATTTTTTTTATTACTGTTTTTCTTTGTTGTGAATTATTTAATATTGCTTTTATTTTTTTTACCCTGAAAGAGATTGTTGAATTAAAATTCTTTTTAGTACGTACTTACAACGTAGTGATTTTTCTTACTTAGTGTCTCGTATCTGCATTTAAACTTAGCATTTATTCCACTGCGCTATTTGGCACGTGACATGTGAAATTTATGTTTTGAGGATCAGAAACGTATACGTTAAAAGTTCGAAGGTAAAAGAAACGCATGCAACGGTATATCCAATTCTGTCGAGTTATAAACAGAACAGAATTAGTATAACCTCCAAGGCATTGATGATATGACCATTAGATTAGGCTTACTTTAATCTTATTCACAAAACAAAAATGCTGTGTAGTGTATTCTACATTTGAGCATCATTTCATTTACCTTGGAAATATACATCAATGTTAATGTACAAATAGATACATGCTAATTATCTTAGAAAATTTCACGGAATACACAATTATAAATATAAGTATTAGGATCATTGGAGAACATTTTTCCTTGTTTTGAACTGAAATCTAAAAGCCTGCTTTGTTTACCCGAGGCATGTGAACAATTTTTGCCAGCTCCGCTTCTGCAATGGCACGCCAGGCCAATGGCCAATACCACCTAGACAAAAGGCCTGATAACGAAAACGTCGTAGATTGTTACATCATCATTGGTCGATCAAATTTAGGACTTATTATTGGTAGAAATAGGATTAACAATGGTCGACTAAAGATGTTGTAACAATGTATGACGTTTCCGCTATCAGGCCTTCTGTCTAAGGTGTTGGCTAGGCATATTAACAAGGCAGTGGCTACGTACAGTGCAACCTTGTACGCCTTCCGTTCAATGCAACGGAAGTGGCTAGCTATACCGCCATCTACCAGCAGTTTCAGACTCCAAACTTTCTCTAATTTCGAAACAAGCAATATAGCAGATTCCCATCGCCCAGCGGAAAATACTAGCCGCCACTTCTACAATACTAGTACGTGGACGCTAACGCTTCGCTCACGGCGACCCCGAATTACAAACATACCCCCAACATAACCGGTTACAGGGGCAGTTGGTTTCCCCTTCTACAATACTAGTACGCGGACGCCATCGCTCCGCTCCAGCGTCCCCTGCCCGCGGCGCACGCTCCCTCGCTTCGCTCACGGCGACGTCGATTTACATACGTACCCAACCTATTTGTTTACAGGGGGCAGTTGGTTTCCCCTCGGCCGGTTACAGGAGGCTAATGATCCGTATATTTTAGTGGTCACAGAAATGGCTGCCAGAAAGTTACGGGACCTCATTTTATGGCTAAACCTAAGTTAACCTCAGTCAACCTAACCCAACACTAGAACGCTCAAAAAATGCTGGCTTACCTTTAAGGCATGGTTCCTTTCGACAATGGCTAATCATCCAGAAAGCAGAAAAAAAGAAAATCTGAAATCCACACGACCGTGACATGCCAATTGTGTGGTTGCTATAACAACAGCTAGCCAAAACACGCCCTCTAACGTCGGAATCCATACAATACTGTTTTGATTCTGCCGGCAGATGGCGGCACAGCTTGCCACTTTCGTTGCATTGAACGGAAGGCGTACAAGGTTGCACTGTACGTAGCCACTGCGTATTAACAAAGCAGAGTGAACAATTGTTGTTAGTTCCGCCTCGTATACCACATCAGACTTTAGAGAAAGAAAGATTTGACCTTTTTTTCTGTCCTTTGATGAAACTATGTGATTCTGTATAAACAAAAGGTGCTGGATTCATATATCATAACCAAAATGGTCCATCACGTACCGTTTTTGTAGGAGACTCACTTCTCAGAGAAATATAGTAGATGGTTGAAGGTCAGAATCTTGTTGGTTTGGGTCATCGGAGTTGTCTTCCTCTGAATGAACAGTATATATTTATCTGGAGCTCTAGGTATAGGAAGATCTTCAGAATGGGAAACTGGTCGCGTAGCGCTTCTATATGTACTACAATATAGACACGTAAAAAGCTAAAATGTTGATTTTTTTTTTGGAAAATGGTGCGTGGTAAACAAAAAATAATTACAGATTTGTTATTTTCAGCCAAAAATATACAAGAAACAGATATTTTCATCTAAAGAACATTTTTCATGTTGTACAGTGTTATTACTGGCTCGTATATGCTTTACATTAAAGAACATTAGATAAACAAAATGTCCGTTGTCAGATATCCTGCTCCTGCAAAATCCAGGCAATCTACCTCATCAACATCACAATCATCATCTGCAGCATCAGCACCAGATCAACACCTGAGCGGACCCTTAGAAGCATTCTTTCTTCACCATAACAAAACATGCAAAAGAAGACAAACGGAGAAAGAAAAATGCAAACTGCTGTAGTAATTGTCACAATTTCTGAACACATGACAGAATTACGTCACCGAAATTGGCAGAATGACAAACGAAAAACGGCGGATGTGAAAGAACGCAAAAAATAAATAAATAAATAAATAAATAAATAAAATCCAAAGCAACCCTTGAAACAGAGATTTAAAGTTTTATGCTGTAGCGTCCACGAAGTTCCACCAAAGGATTCAATGCGAAAAATGCCACATTTGATATATGAAAACTATGTACGTGTCTCAAGTAAATGCACGTTTAAATAAAAGATTTCATTTGTTCAAAGTTCATTTTAATTGTTTGTAGAGACTTGGATTCTCTCAAACAACCCTTTAAAAACACATTTTTAAGCGGGCTACTTTACCTCTCCACGTTTGTAGTGAAGTAGTTCAAAAGAGGGGATCATACGTTTTATAGTATGTCCTATTATACCTTAATATGTCGTATCCTTATTATTATACAAATAAAGCAGCTGTGTGATACAAATTTGTTTCCTCTTTTTTATTAGCCACTTTACTTGAAATAAGTTACTTTCACTTGACTTATTGAAACATCCTCATCAACTCTAATGAAATGCTCACCATCACTCTGAAACACCATTGCGCACATTTATATTTTATTAGAGCTTGGTAGGTTATTTTTTTCTAAAAGTTCAAGTAAAAATCTCAATTTATATTATTCGTTAGAAAGTGAGGAATAACCAGCACGCTATCAACAACGCCGTGCCAAACGTTAACACATTTGATATCGACAGCCATTACACTTTTCATAAGAGCAAATAGTATTTAATTTTCTCATGTTGCCGTTCCTTACCAGCTTTTTCAAGATTGACTTCGACATTCTTAACAATCTGTCAATAGAACTACAACCCAATCTCATAAGTATGGAATAATTCAATTTCATATGATGGGTTTACACTTTATTCATGAATTCTTCAACAAATTTTATGAAAATAACTTAGTAATTTTTTTTGTAATCTGTGTATCACATTCATCAGAAAAACGAAGGGACAAAATGTAATGATTATTACATCAAAAGAAAAGGTAACAAATGTAAATACATGTTGTCTCAGAAATAAAGAATAACAAAAATTGTGTCGCAAAATAATGGAATAATTACACAAAAATTTTTGTTAAAAGTTTTAGTATTTTGTTGGAAAACCTCGGTGTTTAACTACTGACACACATCTATTAGGCAATGAAGAAATTAGCTGCTTGCATCTTTCAATTGTGATTTTGTCCCCTAAATGTTGAAGGATTTGTTTTAGGAGGGTTCTCAGTGTTTCGAATGAACTTCTTCATATCCGCCCATACAATTTCGATAGGATTTAAGTCTGGCAATTCTCTTGGCCAGGACAAAACATCAATTACAAAATTAGGCTACCATGCTCTGGTAGATTTCAAGTTGTGGCAAGATGCTAGGTCGTGTTGAAAAATAACATTGTCATCACCAAAATAGTTTTCAATTGTTTCTAATGTTCCTGTCTCAGGATTCGACTGATATGCTTCTGAGTTTATCTTTTCTTCAAGGAATAATACTTTTCCTGGCCCGTGGACAGAAATGCATCCCACCATCACACTATCTGGATGCTTAACGACTTGTTTCACACACCCTGGCCCCAATGCTTCATCGTCTCTTCTCCACACATGATCAAGTTGTCCAACAGGCACTTCAAATTTCCTTTCGACACACAAGATAACACTTTGCTAAAACTTTGTAGGTGATGACCGATGGATCCTTGCCCAAGCAACACGTTTTGATCTCTGCTGTGGTGTCAACAAAGGCTTCTTCTTTTGATCTGAACCCTGCTTCTAATAATCTTCTATGCTAACATTCACACCAAGATCTTTCCAAACTAGTTGATAGCCACGAATTGTATCGAACCTTTTTTTAAGCACGATCATTTTGAGTTGTATGTCATCACGCTTAGTTGTGCATCTTGGTCTCCCAGTTTTTTTCTTTGCTGAGGTTACAGATCCATTTTTCTTGAATTCTGTGAATATTTTTGATACACTTCCTTGGCCAACATGCAATTCTGTTGCTACTTGCTGTTGTGTTTTTCCAGTTTTTCTGAGACTTACAATCAATTCCTTCTGAGAAACTGACAGTTTTTTGATTTGCCCATTGTAACAAAAACAATCAAGTAACGATTCGTATGTCAAAGACATACTAAATGCTTTATGACAAACATTCATGAACTCATATCCCCTAGTAAAATATAGGAGTCTATAGTAATCAGAACACACAATTTCTAAGATTATTCTATAATTCTGCGACAAAATATCCGTTATTCCATAATTATGAGACACGTTTAATCACTTTAAATAACTAGAATTTTTCTAAAACAATAAATTTATTTCGCTATTTCTGTTTTTTTTGGAAACTGTAGTACATGTTTTTAAAAAAATGTTGTCAAGAACTTATTTGCATATATTTTCTGTGTACAATTTTATGAATAAACTAAGATCTAGCATATGAAATAGAATTATTCCATACTTTTGAGATTGGGTTTTATAAGCGTTTTTCATATCTTACTGAAGGTCATCTTTCATTTTTCGTTTATGAACCATTTTATGTATTTATCTGCATATGAAACCAGCGTCAACAGTGATAAGCTAATAATGAAATTAGAATGTAGAAAACACTATGACAAGAAACTAGGAATAAAGTAAGAATTTTTATTTGTATTTGGGGTCATAAATTTTCGTTCGAATATTTCGATAACCCCACTGATCAATAACATTAAATCGCTAAATATTGCTAGATAACTTTAATAAAGTATATTCGTCAACTGTCATTATCGATATTGATTACCTATAATACAAACAATTTTACGTGACTTTAGCTATAATAATGGACCCAATTTTCCCTCTGGAATGCCGCTTTACGAACTAATAGGGTTCGAAGGGATAATTGCAGTAATCTGTTAAGTCATGAGTTTTATAAATAAACCTATCATAGATACATATATCAATATTGATTTTGTATCGAAATTATTAAAATATAATGATGACTGTAATTAAAACATAACGACAAACATGTATATACAGCAATGGGCGTGTATACGTTTCTATTTTTTTATACGTGAAAATGTTGCCGTACTTGAGTAATGAGATTTTTATTACCTGATATGTTTCACTTAAGCTGGTGATAACTTTAACGATATGAAAATCAAGAGGAACTTTAATATCAAGAATTTACAGCAAGGAATGGTTGATCATGTTACTTGCATAATTCTGAAGAACAAATATCCACTGACGACTTATACTATTTTCTCATGGAACTTTACCATTACAATTTGTTCAACAAAACAAAAATGGGCGCATCTAAGTAAATTTCTTGTTTTAATTATTAGCATATTAGGGAGTTAGTTTTTTTGTTTTTTTTTCGTTACGAGGAATCAGTTACGAAATATTCAAGCAGTGTTCTCATGTAGAAATTTCTCGTTAACGACAAATCTGCAATCTAATTCGGATCGAATGCAAATTCGAAACAACCATTGAGATATAAATACTATGTACAGGTGGCGCTATCTAGCCTCAAAAATGGATTTTTTTTTACGTTATGTAATAGAGTAAGTACGCTAAATTAAGCAGTGTTAACTGCAGGCGAAGTCAAAAGTACTCACAGGGATTCCATTTTCTCATTGAGGGTGATAACACGGAGCTAACTGGCCCATGTTGGCGGATAACAAGGCACATCAGGCACTCGACTAAGCAACGATATTAATAAACGATTTCGACTAGAGTAGCCTGTAGTAAAAGAGTAGTGACAACTCGGGAATTATTTGGGCGCCAAGTTGTGGGGAATTACTGAATAAATCGCCCATGAGTAGGGCAGCCTGTAGTAAAATTCTGTCACCAGTTCGCCACTGATTCTGCCACGTTTCGCCACTAATTCCTGCTAATAGTTCGACACAACGTGGCGCCCACTATGAGAGTTGTCACTACTCTTTTACTACAGGCTACTCTGATTTCGACAATACATTCCTGCCATCTGGTGTGAGATTGGTGTGCCACGGACCAACAAAGTACACTGGCTATATGGCTTCCCTATCTCTACTACTGCACTAGGGTATTGCTACTACACTCAGTAAAAGTTTGATTTGTGATAACATGGAATACTTTTGTATGTTCTGCTCATTTCAAAAAGAAAGTAACGAGGGTTGGTCGAAAAGTAATGCTTCCATGGCTGTAACTTTTTTTATTTTTTAACCGATTTTCAAAATTCTTTTTGTATCTGATGCTAACATTTGTCGTAATGCACTATTCACTTTTCGACATAGTCCCCACGCATTGCGCCAACGCGTGACTAGTCGGGTGAAGCCGTCGGAGAGGAATTCCGGGGTTGTTGTCGACACGAGGATTGAATGGCATCTTTCACCTCATCGTCAGAACGCAACCCATGTCGCTTAAGGTGCTCTTTCTTCTATGGGAAGTGGTGAAAGTCGTAAGGTGCAAAGTCTTTCATCTTTGAACTGTAGGCGCTGCAACGCCTCTGGTGTGTGGCGATCTTGTGCGAGCGGGCGTTATCGTGCTGCAGAAGAGGGTCCAAAGCTGCCATATAATCATCGACATACGAGGGGAGTTCAATAAGTAATGCAAAAAGGGGGTTGTTTTATTCAGTATTCAAATACACCATGTTATTCCCCAATCTTTTAGCTACACAACACTATTTTTCAACGTAATCTCCATTCAATGCTACGGCTTTACGCCGCCTTGAAGTGAGGGCATGTACACCTGCACGGTACCATTTCACGGATTGCGTTCTTCATTGGGCCAAACAGATGAAAATCCGTCGATCTGCTCGAATGAGAGTGTTCGCATGTTCCGACATTGCAGGAGTCAGCGCTGTGCACGGCCGGCCAGCTCGCGGGAGATCAGACAGTTTTGCTTGACCTTGCGGCGATGATCACACACGCTTTGCCCAACGACTCACCGTGCTTTTGTCCACTGCCAGATCACCGTAGGCATTCTGCAAGCGCCTATGAATATCTGAGATGCCCTGGTTTTCCACCAAAAGAAACTCAATCACTGTCCGTTGTTTGGAACGCATCTCCATTGTAGACGCCACTTTAAGAGCTCACTATAGCGCTGTCACATATCCGACGTCAATGAAACTTTACGAGACGAAGCGGAAATGTTTGAAAATATTCCACAAAAAATGTCCAGTTTTTTTCAACCAAAATTGGCAGAGAAAAAAAATGTGTTGCATTACTTATTGAACTCCCTTCGTATTATTCCTCTCCGACGGGTTCACCCGATTAGTCAGGCATTGGCGCAATACGTGGAAAGTGATGAAGACTATGTTGAAAAGTGAATATTGCATTACATACGAGTAGAGGGCAAATAAATATGAAAATCGGTTAACAAATTAAAAAAGTTACAGCCATGGATGCAATACTTTTCTACGTAAAGAAAACAGCTATTACTTCAGTGTTTAAATGGATTCCAGAAAAATAGCAGTAAATAAACTTTATTTTAACCTGCTCTCTGGCTTGGAAGCACTTTTTCCTGTAAGACCCTCAATCTTTTACCAAGTATGTATACCGTTTCTTGGAATGGGTATTTAAATAAAGGTGGATTAACTTTTTCAGAGTGGATGGTGTTTCTAGTAAACTTCTATGCCCTTCCATCACATCCATATCAACTAACCAGGCTGGTTTGGTAGCCATGGTGCGTCTTATTCCATCTAATGCAATTGCTCAATACTATCAACAGCTAGTGCTGTGAGGGAATGCGCATCCGCAGAAAGTATTGTCGAAATCGTCTATTAGAAGGTAGATTCCGAATTCTATTGTTTATAGCGCTACCAAATTGAAGCCATGACAGTTCTGGGCATGAGTGATCCGTGGAATAGTTAGCTGTCTGGCTGCTTTGTCTTTGACGATTTTGGGCCTGACGAATAATTAATTAAAAACCATTCCTCAAAATTGTTCCGCAAATAGATACGAAAAAAACGACCAGGAATCACTTTCCACAAGCATGAATCAAAATACGCAACTGAAAGCGTGGAGAAATGACTGAAAGATGATCGAAACGAAATTGAAATTATTATCGAAAAATTGTTTATAAAATAAAATAAATGCTTAAAATACAAAGTTAACGAAAAGATAAAGTCTAATTTAAAGTTACCATTTCGTGATTGGCGTTTGAAAGAATTATTAATCAGCTTCTCTCACTTTCGGCCATGTCAGTTCCTGAAGGCTTCAAGTATAGCGGTAGTTTCGGGGTTTATCTTTATTATGCATCATTGCGACTAAGCGAGAGAAGTAAGATGCGGGATTTTTGGTCGGATGTTCTCGCTATGCACAAGCTACGCATGAACGAAGATCTCGTTACGCAATCGACATTTGCCAACGAGAACGAAAAATTTTTTCGTAATGTTAGAGAGTCGTCTAACTTTAACGGAAGTGACGCCAAAATTTTTCTTACGAAAAATTTCTCATAACGAGAAAAAGCTAACTCAAAATTGTTACAATCGAAATTAAACAAAGCATAATGTTTAAAATTGGATATTTAATTGAACATAACAATTTTTTTTTCGTTGGATTAAGAATATCAAAAAAGTAAATGAAGCATTAATTTTTATTCTTTCTTACATGTTAGTCACGTGTAACATATAGTGACATTATCCGGATATTAATTTACTATTTATATAATACTGATTTGTTTCAGAATTACAGTTTTTAAAATACTTCTATGGCATTAAGAAAAATATATGAGAAAAGAAACAGAAGGACTTTTTTCTGTAAGTTATTAAGATTCAAAACATTTTCGTGGGAAATGGCAAAGCTTTTCTTTTAAGGCTTACTCCTTATACTCTAACAAATGAATCATGAGAAACAATCATTGTTCAATCACTGCGTTACCATGGAAACAAACCGGAGTAAAATTTAGCCTCATACTGAGATTGCTGTTAAATGAATTACTGTCAAATTGGTTACTGACTCTTTCTTTGCAATTAACGGAAAATTAATTTTTATCTAAAGATTCTTAATACTTTCTTTTTGACAATGTGCTTAAGCAGGAAATAAATAAAAGACACGTGAAACGAGGTTAAGGCAGCCGCTGATTGGCCGATGAACAGTAGTAGAGGGGGACATGTCTGGAGTAGCGATCCTCATTACTTGTCTCTTGGACTATTTAGTACTATGTGCTTTCATACAACTCGATAAAATCGCTAAATATTCGGTTTATCAGTTCACCTAATGCATTAATGCAAACCATGGAAGGTGCCCTCCATGAGCCTTGCAATGCTGAAGCTTGAAGCCAAATCGCCCAGTACACATTGGAATAGGCAGACTCACCAAAAAATTTTCATTACATTTTAATTTTATCATTTCAATTTATTTTACCAACATATTTCAGAAATTAAATATTATTTTTTTTATCAAACCTAAATAACGAAATACTTTGAGTAAAAATAACAAAACTTGTTTCTGTATTTAAAAAAGTCAAATTTATTGCAATTAAAAAAAACTTTTTAATCAGTATTGTATTATTTGACAAAAGTTTGGAAAGGTTTATTACTATAAACAATCATAATAGCTTACCTTATTTTAAAAGCATATCATTTAGGATCTTTATTTATTAGTTTTGTTTCCAAAAATAAGGTGAAATTATTGAATATTTTAATAATTTTTAATGGCTGTTTATACAGGGTGGTCCATAAGTCTGTCACCCCCTTTTATTTTTTGAACCGAAGCAGATATGTCAATTTTGATGAATCCAATGAATAGGAAGTGGTGGGTGGCCTATCCCATGGTGCACTTTTCATCATCCCAAATATGCAAATTAGGACACATTCAAAATTTATCTCAAAAACCGTAAGGAATAGAGAAAAAAACCCAATTGCAAACTTGTTCAGCATAAAAAAACAAAAAAAACAAAAAAAAATCATCCAAATCGGACCAACCAATCACCCACAAACTTATGGACCACCCTGTATACATTTAATGATAAAACAAATAGTTATTATTATTGTTATGATATTGAATAGTGATAAGACAATTCAATCTAAGTAGAGTTATAATTAAAATTGAAAAATTTACGAATATAGAAAAAAATGTCTAACAATTTATTTAGTCATTCATGTTTCCAACCGGAATTACCCATAAAATACATAACGAAGAGCAATAAGATTGAATAGATAAAACAGAAAATAAAATACAGAAAAAAGACAAGATAATTTATAAAATCTTATAAAATAAAAAATTTTAAGTTTCAATCCATTTCACGCTCTTCTACCTTCTTTGGAAATCTAAAATTAGATTTAAATGGTGTAAATAAATTTCAATGTCAATTGTATACTATGTAATAAATTACTTTTACTTATGTATAAACTTAATAATATTCTTTTCTCCATTGCTTATAACATCACAGATAGATAACATTAAAATTTCGTTTTCTATTAATAATATTGATATAAAAAATTTGAAAGAAAAAGTGTATGCTTATGACTTCAGTTAATTCTACTAATGTACATTATTTTTTTATGGTATTATTTTTTTTCAAATAACAAAAGGTTATACACGTTTTATTTTTCACTAGGAAGCTGGAAATTTGTAACTATTTTTTCAACTGAAAATGATTTTATCAGGAAATGTGGCTGGAACAAGATTAGTCAGTACACATGCTAAGAGCGACGTCGGGTGAACAATCAAAACGAATTGTTTTGTATTGCTCCTACCACAACCTACTGAATACTAACGACCTGTTCATTTAGTCGGATTTCCACTGTTGCTGTGTACTATCGCCCTCTATCGGGAGATTTCAAACATTTTTTTTCTACCTGAAGCAACAATTTGGAATGCAATTATATAATTTGTATTAACAGAAAAAAATAATATGATCAAAAAATTAATTCTCAATATTTAGAGGCAAAATAAAAAATGGAAATTAATGCAATAATGTAATTGTAAATTTAAAAAAAAATAGCCGGTTATGATTAGAAATGCATTGAGTAAATGTTGAATTATGTTATACAATTTGTAATATTTAATTTAATAATTTTTATGAAAATAAAATGAGAACAATTTATTTTAAGGAACATTTATATTTCAATTCAGGTCGAAAAAATGCTTGAAATTTCCCGATAGATATTGATAGAGATCGGAAAATCGAAAGTAAAAATAAACAAAAATTAATATTTAATATTATCATGAATAACTTCTTAGACTATTGAAAAATTTTAATATTATACAGGGTGTTTTTGAATTGAGTACAGATTTTTTGGGAGATGATAGAAGAGGTCCTTAGAAGTATTTTTTGTCATATGAACATGGGGTCCCCGCAGCTCCGTTTACTTACAATACTGCATTGAACAATCAAATGACACCGGGACGCAGTGTGCGTTGGTAGGCCTAGATTATTTTATTTTTAACAATTAACACAAGCAATCTACTGTAATAACTTTTAAAGTAATTGTTCGAAATGACCGCCATTTGCTTCATAGCACAATTCGCAACGCCTTATGATGGATTGATGTACGCGAGGAAACAGTTGATTTGCACAGTCGCTGATGTCACCTGCTGCCGCGACAACACGAGCCGCCAATTCTTCTTCGGTATCTACGGGTTCGGAGTACACCATTGATTTTATGCTTCCCCATAAAAATAAATCCATCGGTGTGAGATCTGGCGATCTCGGTGGCCAAGCAACTGGTCCGCCACGACCAATCCAACGACCAGGATATGTCTCATTTAAGTAATCTCTAACTGCTCTTGTGTAATGCGAAGGTGCGCCGTCCTGTTGAAACCACATCAAATGTCTGGTCATTAGTGGAACATCTTCAAAGGGGTTGGATACCATGGAGTCTCCTTGACGAAGTTTGTCCTAAGACTTTTCAACAAACAAGCACGTGCACCTTTTTTTTTTTAGAACTGTACGATTCAGATTTTCAAATAGTATTTCGTGATATCCGGCATTTTCTCATTAACCAGTTTTTCCCTTTCGTTTCTTTTCGTCATCGTGATAAATAATATTTTAATTTGCAATGGTTAATTTATCCCGTAAAAGTGTGCAAAATTTGAAGTAAAAATGTACTACGGAAATGTGTAAAATTTAATTATACATATAATTTTAATTTCACGTAGAATAAAGCATTATGAAGATTCATAAAAGTATATGTTTGTAATTTAAATATTACTTTGCTAATGGTTTTAAAAAATTAACCAGAAGCAAAATATTCTAGAAATTTTCGTTTAACCGTAACTTATTGGTAAAAACTGTTCAAGAAACTCATAAGGCGTTTCTCCTATCATTAATTTTACCTCCTACCCGTACGTTTACACGGGATGAAATCCATTCTCGGTTGTTTCTTATCTCAGGTTTCGTTCAAATTGAATCCAAACAGTAATTTTTTTCAGCTCGAGAGCGATCTCTAAACTGTTGGTAGCCTCTCTTTCGCTCCCCCCACAATTTATTTTTGACCATGTGTTGTTGCTGTGATTGGGCGATCGAAGCCGGGGGTTCGGCGGATGATGAAGATGATGCAGCAGAACGTTGGGCGAATTATCGATGGATTGCACAGCGTTTCACTTTGTCTGCGTTTTTGCTATTGTGGCCCACGACAATTAGGGATAAAAAAGGGATTTTGTGGTTGTGTTAAATTAAGGTAATACAACAAACAAATCAGATTATCGTTTATTGAAACGAATCTAATTTGGCGCTTCCAATTGAGGGTGGGTGAGGAAAAAGTGTGTACGTAAGCGATTTTTAACGACTCCGTTCGAGCTAAAAACGTTTCTTTTTCGTCTAGTAATAACAGAATTTAACATCTTTCTTGTATTTTGTGTTCTTTCAATGCAAAATTCTAAATGATCGCACCCTTTACAGCACAATATAAGCATAATGTCTATGTGTAGAAATGATCTATATGGTTCCGGAGCAGTGAATGCTTAAAAAAAAACTGTCGCATCCTGGGTACTGAAAAGCCGATGGTTGTGCATGAAAAGCTTTTGCACTCTGATTACTTGACTGTACGGTGCGGATTCACTTCACATTTCATTCCTGGCCCCTTTTTCTTTGAAGAGAACACTCCTCAAGGCACTAAAAGATGTTCAATCACTGGTGCTCGTTATTGCCAACTTCTGCAGCAGAAAGTCATTCCTGCTTTACAAGAAAGACAATGTTTAGACACTACTGTCTTTATTCAAGATGGTGCAGCATCCCACATTGCACGACAAGTGAAGGAACTGCTTCATGCTCATTTTGGAGATGATCGGGTGATTTCAAGAACTTTTCCAATTGCATGGCCTCCTCGTTCACAGGACTTAAACCCTTGTGACTTCTGGTTGTGGAGATATTTGAAAAATAATATCTATGGAGGAAGAATCGCAGACTGTCCCTAATTGAAAGCAAGCATAACACGCCATATCAATGCGATTCCTCAGGAAACCCTTTGCTCTACTGTAGAACATGCAATAATGTGCTTTGAACATGTCAATGACACAAATGGAATGCATATTGAACAAATGCTCTGATTTTATAAATTTCTCTGCTTCTAACTTAATTTTGTTATTATTCATGCACCATATTTTGACGTAGCGATCAAAATGTGAACTAAGTTTTTATTGCAAAATTCTCTTCCCCATAGTCTGTATAATATATATCTCAAGTTTCGTCAAAATCTGATTACCAGAACGGCCGCTAGAAGGGTTTACATGGTGTCACTTTAATTATAACTACCCTGTAGATTATTCTGTTGTTTTTATTCAGCAGTTGGTAAAATTTTGTGAATTGGCATTCAGTTTCTTCAGTTCTTAATGAAAGTGTGTGATATATGATCTTGGTTAGTATAAAACCCAGTGAGCTTAAATGGTTTACTTCTCTTGTGCAAATAAATATACAAAATGCTACATGTAATCATTGGTAGAATTTTAAGTATATTGAGCAAAGAAGTGAACGAAATTATTTTACAACGTATGATTTCAGAAAATAAGACATCTTACTTTGATCAATCGATTGTTATGATTAGCAATTGTACATAATTATATTAGTTAAGTGAATATTATTTATTGGGTTTTTCTTTCTGATATCTGATTCATCAACTTAAACGCTTGAGTATCCGTGGAAACTGACACGAGTACCCATGATGCTGTAAATACACGAGTCAATATACGGACGTTTTAAATACATGTGCACCCGTGTATTTCGGTACACGTGAAATAGGGAGCTCTACTAGAAACCACGGAGGTTACATTTTTGCTCGTCAGGTGACTTTTTCGTCGGCTAGGCTCAAGTATGATATGGACATCAAAAAATGATAGGGATATCTTGTAAGTCTTTCTTTCCTTTATCATTTATCCCGACAAAGATCACATTAATCGTACAGTGAAAATATCGATTTGTCTGATGTGATTCGTAAAAAAAAGCAAAAATATCCAATGACATTAATTTTGTGATCTATGTTTAAGGATGCTCCTTTTGTAAACGATTTACAAGACATCCATTCTAATTCTCTGATGCGTCTTCATATGCAATTTTGCCGTCCAGGTGGGCGAGAGGGCTAGGGCGTAGGCTTTCTAGTTTTCGAGTCCGCCTGGCCGTGGGTTCGAATCCCGCCGTGGGCATGGATGTTTGTGTTTGTCCCGGGCTGCGTACAGATAAAACTTGTGTAAAAGGCGCAATATGTCCTAAGTAGTCGACTTTAATTTATAACAACCCCCCCCCCCCCCCTCATATGCAATTTTATCTATAATGAGGTAGAGAAATAAACAAATTTAAGGACTTTTTTATATATCGAATGGCAAAACAAAATTATTTTCAAAACCATCGTAACTTTTATTTTTAAAACATTTCCTGAAATTACTCGAATAAATGAAATATTTCTTTCGCATATCTGCATTTGCTTGCGGAACAATAAATTACTAAGTCTCTTTTTAATTATACAACGAAATCTCAATTCTTAAGTCTACAACAAAAAATTCTAACAATACCGTCTTTAACTTTAGCGAGTAAATCCCAGGCCTTACTTTATGTAACTTAAAACCTCACATTCAAAGACTTATATTGTGGTTTTATAAATAATGAAGCGCTAAACTTTCTAAAAGATTTCCGAGAGAGGGAAAAAAAAAGGTTTTTTTAACTTATAATCCAATATTCCTCTTAAACTCCTTAGAAAGGCAAGGCTCTATAAATTCCATTGTGTAAGCCAATGGGCGTCAGTTGCGATGACAACGTTAGCCGAAGTGCGTCGGTGGTTTGAGGACGAGAGTGTGTTGGGGGTCGTTATTGCATTAACTGGGGTCTATTAGTATAAAGAGACGACTCGCACGAGCATCGTTACTAACCGATGACGCTGGAGGAAAAGGTTCATTTGGGGCATTGACTGTGCAAAAGCGACTCTTTCTGCCTCGATGCCACTTTATACTCGTTCTCTCTCTCTCTCTCTCTCTCTCTTTCTTTCATTCATTCGTTCCTTCTTTCTTTTCCCCCCTTCCAACTCTGGGATTCCGGTCTGAACAAGACGATGGGTTTTCCATTAGAATCCTAAACAGACAAAAATGCGCCTGGAAAACGGATAACAAGAAAGAAAGAAAGAAAAGACGGAAGGAGCGGCAAAGAGAAAAGTCCACTTTGTAACAGCTATTGGTGATTACATTAAATTTTGTTCCATAAATTTTCAGCGTTATGCCTTATTAGAAAGTTAAAACCTTAAATTAAATATTAAAATTAATCATATTTAATTGCCATAAAATAAAATGAAAGCATTGGTATATTTCTAAATTCATTATAACAATAATAAGTAATTATTATAGGAATGCAATCTATGACATCTTTAACCTTGTGAAAATTATGTTGGAAATATATTAAAATGATAAGAATGTAAAAGTTCCAGTTTGCTTCACTGTATGCCTGCTTGGACTATTTGCAAATCAACGTGGAAGAATCTTCAGTCCTTGCAAAATGTTGCTCTCCAGTCCATTGCACAACTTGACAGAAGAGTCGCCAACAACCACTCTATCTACGATGATCTAGGGATGTCCCACATATCTACCTATGTCCAGACACTTCTGATGAACATGCTGGTCAAGATGGAAAATCATGAAAATATTCTGGTCTCCGGTATTCTGGATCACTCACTCGTGGTTAAGGGTCCCCTCAGGTTTCAAAGACCCCGTCATATCCTGGATGTCTATTTCGATGACATAAGCAAGGCCATCTTCCCCAACTACTGGATCTTTTAGATCCTATTGATTAGGCTCTCTATTCATCAATCAACAATCCGACTCTTGTCCTTGCCTTGTAGGGACTTCTTTTCTGGATGACTTAAGAGGTTCATCAGGTTCTTTACACAGTGCTCCCACTAAAATTGACAGAGGGCAGGGTGTCAACTGCAGCAAGAGGGCACATCATGCAGTGTCAAGGCATCTCATAGGGAAGGGGGGCGAGGGGCAGGGATAGGGCTAAGCCTAATTGTGTGCTTTCTGTTTAATAAAATCAGGCGTAAGGATACATGGAAGAGTAAGAGCAAATTGATAAGCACCATTTTCGCGGAAAAGCACTGTTTTTGGGAACGACCGCACTACTCTTTCGGCAGGGCGCAGCGCCCACCTAAAATAGGCTAGCGGGAGCACTGTTACATTTTGGGCGAGCGTGCAAAGTAAGCTAAGCCCCCGGACCACTCCCGTCTTTTGTTTCCACTTCACCGATCAATTGTCATTCGGAATTCACTCTCCGATTGTGATACGAAATTCAGTACACTTTATTGTTCTATTATCGATTGTCATCTGGAATTTATGCTTATGTGAAGACTCAGCTTCATTGCAAAAGTAAGTGACTGGTTTTTGTATAGTGCAATTTTTTTTTATTTAATACAGGCTTAATTTATAAATAGGATAGCGAGTTACATTTTCTTCAACAGATATAGGAAATAAATTCTAAAGACCTTTATTTCACAATGGAAATTATACAGGCTGGTGGGGGAAGTGTGACTGTTTGGGGGAAGCTTTCGTAGTATGGTCTGAGTCCACTGATACCGCTGAAGGGTACACTGAATGCTGTTCATTACCAGACGCTCGTCGCAGACCAAGTACACCCCTTCATATCGACAATGTTTCCTCAGGGTGATGGCACCTTTCAACAGGACAAAGCTCCCTGCCATACTAGCCAAAATTGTCCACGACTGGTTCGAGGAGGATGAATTCAAGCTACTCCCATGGCCACCAAACTCCCCGGACCTCAACCCCATTGAACATTTGTGGGACCATCTCGATCGCCATGTCCGCAAGCTGGACCCTCCACCACGCATGATGATGGAATTACGGGATGCACTGTTTGCCGAATGGTCCCACATACCTGCAACCACCTTCCGAGGACTTATTGACTCTCTGCCACGTCGATTAGCTGCTGTGCTTGTCCCCAAAGGCGGATATTCTGGATACTAGCAGGTGGTCATGTTAATGTGTCTCGACCCTGTATACAATCGGGTGGGTTTGCTTCTAGTCACAATAAAATTGGCAGAATCAAGAAGAGAAAATCAACAGAACGGCAAGATAGTGGAATTGTAAATAGCATTAGAAAAAAGATAGGAAAAATCACCTGTAGAATTGTGTGCAGACGTGAAAAATGATCTATACATATTAAGTATTCCTCAAACCATTCGAAATAAGTTGCATGCAGTGGGATTAAATGATGCACACCAAAGACGAAGATCTGCTTCAGTAAGAAAAATTGAATGAGATGCAGGGCTTCTCAAATTGGGCAAAAGAGTATATAAACAAGGGCAAAAAATTTTGGAACAAATTCTGTGGGATGATAAAGTAAATTTAACTTATTTGACTCAGATTGCTCTTACAATGTTTGGAGAACACCTGGGGAAACTTATAGCCTGGAGTGTTTGAAGCCAACAGTGAAGCATAAAAGAGGAACCGTCATGGTATGGGGGAGGGACATCTGGAATTTATCGATGGCATCATGGACCAACACTAGTAAAGAGAAATTCTATATAAGAATCTCCATGTTCTGAAAGTAAATTGGGATTGAGAAGAATTTACTTTCGGCATGACTCAGATGCTAAACAAATAGCTCATTCTGTGGATAAACTTCTCAAATCCAAGAAAGTTAATGTGATTCAGTCGCTTCCCCAGTCACCTGTCTTAAATCAAATCAAGCACTTTTGGGGGTGAAGCCCCATTTGGTCGCCTCCCATTTGGACGTTTGACCTGACCCATTTGATCGCCTCCCATTTCATCGCTTGCATCCTCTAAGACTTTCTATTAACTAACTGTATTTAAACAAAAACTAATAAAGCCAAAAATTATTAATTAATAATATTTAAAATAAAAATCATATATCAAAATATCATATTTATTCCTCATTTTCATTGAGAATAAATATAGTATTTTTAATATAAAAAATTCAAAAAGAATTCAATGTGGTTAATTTAATTTAAGAAATACATTAAAACCATTTCCAACTTCTAGATTTGACCTAAGTGCAATTAGTTACTTTACTTCTAATAATAACTTATCTGTAGAAGAGAACTGTAGCGTTAGCTATGAAAACTGCTTCGTCTCACACCAGCAATGGCTTGCACGCAAGTCTGGCATTTTACCTTGAATCGCCACTGACTCCTCATAATAGTAATCCACTGCATGCATGGAAAATAATGCACGGAAATAATATTGCATTTAGAATGATGGCCCAGAGATTTTTAACGCCACCAGCAACATCTGTGCCTGCAGAAAGACTTTTTCAAAAGCAGGTTGCACCATTGGAAAAAAAAGGACCATGTTAAGTCCAAAGCATTTGGACAAATTGTTGGTTTTACAATCGATGCCTTTGAATGTCTTGCATAAATTTTGTTAAACCCAACTTTTACATTCGTCAAATTATCAGTAATAAAATGTCTGTTGTAGTCTAAGCTTTATCTATGTGATTTTATGCTATTTTATTGAAATTAAAAGAACCATCGATAGTATTCCTGTACCCATCGATTGTGTTTCGATGATGGTTCATACCATCAATGGTGCCACCGATGGTGGTTTTTAAACCATCGCACACCTCTATTAATAAGGCATCAACATGTAATTAAGTAACACATGCAGAAAAATATATTTTATTACCGTGGCTCATCAAGGCCCTATGGGCTGAATAAAGAACAGGCGATCAAATGGGAGGCGACCAAATGGGGCTATAATGGGAATAAAAATGAAAAACCGTGAACCAAAATCAGAAGCAGAGTTAAAAGACATGATTTGATAAAAACCTGGAATGATCTCGTTGAAAATAAACACAAAACTTTTAGTAGAATCTATTCACTGTCGATGTCTAGATGTTGTCATGGCCAAAAGAAGTTCCACTAAATATTAAAAATTAAGCTTTGATTGTTATCTTATCTTATAAGCGGGTTGTCAGTCAACAGCCAAGGCAGTTGATCGCAAAGGCCTTGCGCCTAACCCAAATAAAAACTTAGAACGCCTAAAGGTAGCCAGACAGACTTAAAAAGCGAGTCAAGCTGCCTACGGGGTCCAAGTGGATATCTTCAAGAAAGGTTAAACCAACCATGAAGTGACGAAAATGTGTTAGAGCGACACAGTCAAAAAAAATGTTGTAAGCCGTTTGTTCCGCCAAGCCGCATTTCGAACATAGTGGCTCTTCCCGAAAGATTCCCATTCTACGTAGATGTTTACGGAGTAAGTCATGACCAGTAAGGAAACCAATGATGACCCGTAATTTGTTTCTATTAAGTTGTAAAATGCCTGATGTCAAACTAAGAGAAGATCTCTTAATCATGAGTCTGGCATGTTTTTCATCGGTGTTATGATCCCACCTTTCCATCATTTCTTGATGAGAGATAATATTTATCTCCCTAACTGCAGTTTGTCTGGAAATACCGCAGAGAGGTTCAGGGCCAATAAAAGTAGATTTCGCACCCTGTTTATCTATACACAGGTGCAGACAGTAAATAATGGCCAATATCTCGACCTGGAAAACAGTGCACAATCGACGAAAGCGAAGGGTTCTGGAACTGCCACAATAAACGCCCAGGCCCGAGCGGCCATGATGACGAGAGCCATCACTGTACCAAATGATGGGCCCCCTTGGGAAAATGCCAACTCATCCCATCCGGCCCTGCCACGGGGTCAATTATGGCCTCGTTCGAGGGCTCAAGGAGGGTCTGAGTAACTGTAATATCAGAAGGCATATGAAGAATATGACAGGTTAAAGTCTGGCTAATGAAAGTGTGAGACTTCACCCCAGGGAAGTCCACCCATAGCCCTTGATTTTTCAGTCTATATGAACTTTTCCAGGCAACACCTTTGATATATATATCAAGTGGAGTCAGAGATAGTATAATCTCTAAAGCCTTGGTTGACGTGGTAGAGACAGCACCCGTTATACTCAAACACTCCAATCTTGAGTATAAGAGAGAGGCCAGCTTGGTTCTAACGGTCAGCTGTTCAGACTTAACGCCACCAAATTAAAGCCTAGTATGTCCAAATAGGTCTAATTGCCGTGACATATAACCAGTAAATCATCTTGGAGTAAGACTATAGTGGCTAGAAGAATAGTGTGGCAGCGAGCGTTCAAATCTGATTCCTCAAAAGATGATGCCGCCAGATGGCAGCTACATCAACATAGTGGCTAAACATCCAGAGCTTTACATCAATAAACTCCATGAATATCTTCGTAAAACTTATAAATTTGATTTATTATTTCATTTTTATCCCAGAACATTAAATAATATACCATTTTAATAATATTTCGACCCGCCCCCTTTTTTTTGTTTTTAATTTAGAGATGATTTTGCAGTATTTTTTAATTTCAAATGATTTTATTCTTTTTCAGTTATCTTATAGAGAATTACACGACCGTTTCACACAGAGTTATTTTCTTTAGATAAGTTTTTCGATTTCTTCATCTGATTTTAGTTTTGGAATAAAATAGTACCCCATCATCTCTTACTGTAGCATTTTAAAATTTCAAGAACCACTTTACTGTCTGTATTTCTCATTAATTTTTTTCTTTATGTAAAATCTAAGAAAATCAGAATATTTCTTAAGAATTCCTTTTTTAAAATAATAAAGTGCAATCAAAGCAGCTTTAAATAGAAATTTATTATATTTCTTACTTTTTTTTTAAATAATAGGAAACAGTTTTTTTTCAAACCTATTAACCTAAAATATCTGATACTTAAATATTTTATCATCACATAAAAAATTAGTTTGGTTGTTAATCAGGTGATAAATGAATTTTATATGAAAAAAGACATTTTCTTTGATCTCTATGTATTTTTCAATATTGTGCATTTCACATATGAGGCCTTCTGAGTTAGAGGGGCGAACGCCTCAGATGTTGATTTCTTTTCCTCCTGAAACATCTGTGAAAATTCATTTTCTATCATTTGTTAGGTGGCCAGCTGTGTACAGCATTATATTATTAGATTTTATTTTTATATTTTATTAGACTTAATTTAGCAGATCTATGTTTAATGCTTAATTACTCAAAATTTAATTCTTCTAGCTCAGAAGGGCTCATATTCCATCTTATTAGGGATGGATACCTTCATCCATCTGTGATCTTATATTTCAACTTATTTATTTCAACAGCAGATTTTTTTCATTTATTTTAACGTTAAAGAGTATCCTCAAGTTCTGTGGAAGACAATTGCCTAAAATATATATATATATATATATTTACTTCACCCATAATATAGCTGAAAAAAAACCTCCATCTCATCTCCCGGGTAACTCGCATCTATGTCGATTGCAGCGCCACCGCTACTATCATCAAATCGGGAATCAACCACGTAGCATTGCGAGTAGTAGCTGTTGCCACACTATTCTTCTAGCCACTGTAGTAAGACCCCATGATTTACCAAAGGCTCTACGACAACGTTAAAGTAATCAAGATGTTGGTTCCAAGTCAGCCTACAATCGAGGATAACCCCTAAGTATTTGACTTCGTTTCTCATAATGATCTTCTCACCGAACAGAGTGGTATGAGATCATGAGAATAGCTTTGATTTTACATCTGGCTAAATATTCAATATCTGGCTAATATTTTTGTCACAAAAATGATATACTGTTCTATTTTGTTTTATAATATCTCACATCAATTATAAACAATAAGTTCAGAGTATTATTCAGAAGGTTATAATTGTATAGATAATGATATGCGCAATTAAAATATATTGAAAAATATATATGTCACTTAGTGTCAGTCATTTCAATCACTTGCAAACTGGTGGACGAATAATTTTTTTGCTCACTGTGGCTCTGTTGATGGTGAAAATCGAAACATAATAAACATAGGCATTGCATAATCGAATCAATCATTATTTCGAATTATGCAAAGCAATAACGGACCCGACTCTGTCAAAAGTAATAAACAGCTAACATTATTTTTTATTTTATGCTCGGATCGGTTCCACAAGCTATGCAAACCTTGGTAGAAAGCGTGGCCTAGGAATTTCCTGAATTCAGGGTTTGTACGGGTCATGGAAAATCGGAAAAAAAATCCAGGCCTGGAAAGTTTTGGAAAATCAATGGTTTCTGACTTAAGATTTGGAAAAGTTTTGAAAAAATGTTTTCTGAACAGATTTAATGTTTTCTTAATAATTATTTATAAATGATATGAATATATTATTCTTAAAAATATAAAAGATTATGGTCATGGAACTTGTATTGAATTGCCTTGAAAAGCTTTGGAAAAGTCATGGAATTTTATCTTTGATCGAGTGTACGAACCCTGGGAAAGAATGCAAGCTCCTTTTTCAAAATTATCTTTCTTCTCATTCATGACCATGAGTCTTGGTTAATGAACGACTAATTTGCGTGGGAATAGATTTACGATTATGCAGGACAGTAGATCGTCCCTGATCGTCTGTTTCATAGAAGTGTAACATGAATGTTTACTGGACGATATAAAATGTACCTACCTGTAATCCAATTGGTTGTTAGCAAATGTAGCAAAATTTTGAAATCACCAACTTATACGCGGGACATTCATTTTTCCCAGGATTTGAGCCTAAAAATGGGGACCAACTTATACACGGACGAAATTATCCTGAGTTTTACGCTTATATACAGTAATTTAAATACACTGCTTTGCAATGAATTGCCCCGCCAACAAGGAGTTATCCGACCTTATCCATATTTAGTGGGCGGGTTCGTCTACCTCCGACTAGTAAGCGATTAGATGCATGCTAACGGGACATGACCATTTGGGTTGATGCAAGATGTTCGGGTGCCTGTATAGACTCATCAGTTCACACCTGTGCGAGACGTTCCATGCAGTAGGGAGGAAGCAACTGCCTCGTGAACGTAAAGTACTGTAAGCCGCACAAAGGTCTCAATTATAGTGGCTAGAAGATTAGTGTGGCACCGAGCGTTCAAATCTGATTCCTCGAATGATGATACCGCCAGAGCTTTACATTAATGATGCTCCATTAATTTCTTCGTAAAATTTATAAATTTGATTTATTATTTCATTTCCTTTTCAGAACATTAAATAATATACCATTTTAATAATATTTCGACTCTCCCCTTTTTGTTTTTAATTTAGAGATGATTTTGCAGTATTTTTTAATTTCAAATGATTTTATTCTTTTTCAGTTGTCTTATAAAGAAATACACGACCGTTTAACACTGATTTTAATTTTGCAATAAAATAGCACCCCTTCCTTTCTTGCTGCTGCATTTTAAAATTTCAAGAACCACTTTTCTGTCTAGATTTCTCATTTATTTTTTCTTTATGTAAAATCTAAGAAAATCAGAATAATTTTTAAAAAATTTTTATTTTTAAATAATGAAATGCAATCAAAACAGCTTTAAATACAAATTTATTACATATCTTCCTTTTTTTTTAAATAATAAGAATTTTTTTTTCAAAACTATTAACCTAAAATATCTGATATTTAAATATTTTATCACATAAATAAGTAATTTGGTTGTTATTCATGTGATAAATGAATTTTATATGAAAAAGGATATCCCCTTTGTATATCTATATATATTTTTCAATATTGTGCATTCAACATATGAGACCTTCCGACTTACAGGGGCGAACGCCTCATTTCTTGAATTTTTTCTCCTGAAACATCTGTGAAAATTAATTTTTTATCATTTGTACTCAGCTGTGTACAGCATTATATTATTAGATTTTATGTTTATATTTAATTAGACTTAATTTAGCAGATCTATGTTTAATGATTAATTACTCAAAATGTAATTTCTCTGGCTCAGAAGGGCTCATATACCATGCTTTATCTTATTAGGGATGGATACCTTCATCCACCTCTGATCTTGGATTTCAACTTATTTATAACGGCAGATATATGTCATTTATTTTAACGTTAGAGTATTCTCAAGTTCTGTGGTAGACAATTACCTAAAATATACTAATTTTTTTTAAATAAACTTAAGTCACCCATAATATAGCTGAAAAACCCCTCCTTCATCCTAAGATTTCCATCTCATCTCCCGGGTAACTCGCATCTATGTAAAGCTCTAGATTAGGAGCTCCACCGCTTTAGCATATATGTAAATCTAGAGCTTTAGCATCTATGTCGATTGCAGCGCCACCGCTACTATCATCAAATCAGGAATCAACCACGTAGCATTGTGAGTAGTAGCCGTTGCCACACTATTCTTCTAGCCACTATAGTCTCAATGCCGCGACGACGAAAACGACAACCGTTCACGCAATTAACGGACTTTGAAAAGTAATAAATTACATCCTTACAAAATGACACTTGAGATACATGAAGATGATCCCGACCGACGTTTAGAATTTTGTGAGAACATGATGCTTAAAATAGATCAAGATCCAGACTTTCTTTACAACATTGTATTCTCAGATGAAGCAACATTTCAATTGAATGGTACTTGTAATCGGCATAATTGCAGGTATTGGGCAGACGAGAATCCTCATTGGATGCGAGAGAGCAAAACCCAATATCCACAGAAATTAAACGTTTGGGCTGGAATAATAAATAATCATTTGATTGGGCCATTCTTTATCGATGGTAATCTTACTACTCAAAGGTATGAAAACATGCTTCGAAATGGAATAATTCCAGCAATAAGGGAGATTGCTATAATTCCAGCAATAAGGGAGATTGCTGGCGATAGCTTGGAGCACGTTTGGTTTCAGCAAGATGGTGCTACACCTCCTTACAGACGGAACGTTATTTAGATGAACATTTTCCTGATCGTTGGATTGGACGAAGAGGTCCGATCGAATAGCCTGCCAGGTCACCAGATTTAACTCCACTTGATTTTTTCTTGTGGGGTTATTTAAAAAATCGGGTTTACGAAACGAAACCTCACAATTTAGATGAATTGCGTCAGAGAATAATTGATGTAGCTGCCCAAATACCTGCAAAATACTTAAACAATTCCATCGAATCTGTTTACCATCGATTAGCTTACTGCCAGGAAGTAAACGGTGCACAATTAGAACATTTACTACAATAAAGTTATTGGAGCCAATCCTGAGAAGCAAGGGGACTCACTAAAAACAAGCACCCCGAAGGGAACAAAAAAACTACTACGTCCACGTCGTTGTTCCTGGGTTATGCTAAACGTAGGTTTTTTTTACTAAAGTCAGATACAAAACGTTAACCTAATATTAACTGTAGAAATACTTTCACTTGCGAAAAAGAATTGTTTTTGCAATTAGACCGCCATTAATCGGTCGACTGTCATACTGTATCATTAGATAGCCTTTTCAAAAATACTAATTTTGTGTTCCGAAGCGTATGTCCCGAAGCGTATGTCCCGAGAAATTTGACCGTTTGCAGACTTCTGATCTGTATTTGTTTTACTGCGATTACAGCGAATCAAAAAAAATTTTCAGCTAAAACTTGTTCACTTTTTCACGTAGAATCCGAATCTGCAATAAAAAAAAGGGGTTTCCATTTAAGATTTCAAAGTTGCCCCCTGTTCCAGCCCCGGGGGTGGGGTGGGGGGGGGGGCGTGTTTGGTGTCATTCGATAGATTTTTGATAAATATTGAACACGTGTTTTTCAGTTTTTCGATCCGATATAAATTTCGCGAAATGTTCGACCGTCCCGCTTCTTTTGGCACACCCTGTATATGTATTTTTCTAGATTAATGTATAAAAAAATAAAGTCGAAGATTTCTGTAGAATTTAACTTTATAACAAGTACAATAGCAAATGAACTTGATCTTCATTAGCGTAATAAGCACTTGTTATAAGAAATGAACATAATTCTAATAATCCTTAATATCATTTTCATTTTACTTTTATTTCAGAGCCTTTGTTTTTAATTATGAGAAAATATTTTTCACAGAAATTTTTAAATCAAATAGGTCTATACGTGGCCCACACAATCTTATATTTTCAGTTCATTTTCAAATATGTCAAGACATTTTTTAAGACTTCAAACTTCTTTTTATAGAAATTAATGTCATGCATAAAATTTCTCTCTCATATACATTCTTTCATGTATTGCATTAAGTGACAATAGACAAGTTAAAAAGCTTGCTGAAAATTTCCTGCAGTTGCAGTTTCTCTCTAGCATGTTGTTTTTCTTGGAAGATCTCCCTCATGAGGAAGTTGAGTAAATGCTTTACCGCAGAACTAATATTCGTAAGGTATGCTATCATTCATGACTTATTTTATTAGATGATTGGGCAAATGTTCTCAATACTCACATTTATAAGGCTTCTCTCCAGTATGCCATCTCTCATGTATTGTACTTGCTTAAACTCAGCAAATGCTTTTTCACAGAACTGACATTTATAAGGTATCTCTCCAGTGTGCATTCTTTCATGGCTTCTTTTTTGAGAATGTTGAGCAAATGTTTTTTCGCAATAGTCACA